>JARYGA010044862.1:0-41119 GCA_030545235.1 Helianthus tuberosus
AGTCAATACGCAGGTCTGTTTGTCAGTTTCCCACTTTTGTATTTTTGAGCCTGGTGGGTTTCTTGGGAGATGTTTATTTGCAGAAGTATTTGGTGAGGCTGGCCTATTCATGGCTGGCTGAGCAGCACTGGCAGATTGTTCCAATTCAAGATCTTCCTTTATCATTACTTTCGTGCCTGCTTTTACAATGGCATCTCCAGCTAAAAGATCTTGAATTGTTTCCATACTAAACTGGTTTTTGCTCCTTCTTTTGTAGATGGCAGCACCAGCTGGAGCAGTGGTTCTTTTGACTTGCAGCTTTGGTGGTCTTTTAGAAACCTCTGCTTTAGAATAGTCAGGCTTTTGAGGAACATTTGGGTCTTTCTTTCTTAGTTCCTCCAACCTTTTGTAGGTTTCCCTGACTCTATCTTCTCCCCACTTTGTCACAGAGTTCTTTGACCCATAATCAGCTACAATCAGCTCCTCTTTCATTCTCCTCAACTCTAGCATCTTCTCAGCTTCAAATTGTTTGAATTTTTCAGGAGGAGTCTGCTTGACCTTATTTTTTATCATGTCTTGAATCCTGGCTGCTTCTTTTTCAAGCTCAGGAATGGTCCAGTTCTTGTACATGTTTTTCTCCCCCTTGTATTTCTTGTAGGTCATGATGTTTTCAATGTAGTCTTTCCTTAAGGACTCATCTGCCCTCTCTGAAATTTGCTGATATACATTTTTTGCAAAACGTTCCATAGCATTGACCTGTGAGAGTAAGAAATGATAGTTTTGTTGAAATTCTCTATCAGATTTCCCTTTTCTGTTTTTTATTGCAATATCCTCTGCCTGTTTGGCCTTGAGTTTCAAGTATTCTTCAATATTATTTGGCCTGGGATATTCTGCAATTGATGGCAAACTCCTTTTGGCTGGGTCATCTTCATAATAAAAGGATTTTATTTCTTCCCTTACTGCAATGAGTTCTAGAGGAAATGAGACACCAGCAGGAGGTAGTGGTTTTACAATTTGAGCTGAAGAGAGAGGTATGGGTTTTGGAATAGTGAAAAGTGATAGGGATTTTGAAGATGTTGGTGGTGGTGGAGGTGAATCATCATTTGATATATAAATCCTTCTTCTTTTTGTTTTAGAGGAAGCAAATGATGTTTTGGGTGGATCAGTGGTAGTAGATTGTATGGCAGTGGTTTGTGATTGACTAACAGTTGTTGAAACAACTGGTGTTTCAACCACTGTTGTCATTACAACAGATGTTATAACATCTGTTGTCTTCTGCTTTTTGTCAGCAGGTGAAAGTGGTGGTGAAATGATTTTTGATGGTGACAGTGGTAATGGTAATGTAGTAATTGTGGTGTGTGTTGAAGTAGTGTGTGTTGAAGTGGGAACAGCTGTTGAAACCACTGAAGTACCAGCAGTAGTTGATACAGCAGGAGTTACAACAGCTGTTTGAGTGAAGGTTTTATGCTGATGGCTTTTGGATGGTGGTTTTGGAGGCTTTGGATATCTGGATGGGATGGACTTAGGTTTTCTTTTTCTCTTCGGATTTTTAGAATCTTTAGAACCAGAACAACCCTGCTCATACAGCTCCATGAAAGCTCTTTTCTCCTCATTCCACCTTGAAACATCCTTTGCCATTCTATCTCTTTTTACACTTGCTACTCCTTCATCAAGTGCTTCTTGAGTAGCATCAACCTTTTTACTACCATCTGGCACAAGAATTTTTCTGGTCATAGCATCTTTTTCAGGTTCAATGTAGAGACCATCATCTATTCCTTTCTTCTTCCACTCCTGAATTTTCTCCCCCTTTTTTTGGCATTATCGTCTGGGAGTTGATCAATGAAAAGTACTGTTGGAGGAGCAGTGCCAGTGGTTTGCAGGATCTGAGTTTTGAGAGCCTTTAAATTAGCCTGAGTGTTTTTGAACCTTGACTCCATTGCATTTCTCAGCTGTTGGACATGTTTCTCATGTTGCTGATCTGCTAATTGTGCTTGTTGATGGAGAAAAGGTTGAAACAAGTTCCAGGGCTCATTTGTAGCAGGTGCCCTTTGTGGAGCAGGTGCTTGAGGTGGAATAGCAGTTGATTGTACCTTTTGTACTTGTAACACCTGTTGTAGCATATCTTTGAGTTCTGCAACAGAGTGATCAAGTTTTTCAATGCGATCCGTCAATTTCTGGTACTTTAAATCATCACCCAATTTAATGAGATCATCTGATTTCCCACTAGTAGTGGTTTTATCAGTGGTAGATGTAGGGAGTATACTCCAAACATTAACCACTGATGCCCATTTTTCTTGGTACTGGGGTCTTCTTCCTTCAACACTTGACAACCTTTTGATGTTGCCAGTAGGATAAATAAATCCACTGGTGGTTGGCAGAGGTGCTATAAAAGGAATTGCCTCCAAGGAAGTCTTATTAATGTAACCACTGTCCAAATGTAACCCAGTGGGTGTAACAATTGTAGTGGCTGCTTCACTTGGATTACCACCAAGAGTTACTTGTAACTCAAGGGGTCTAACCTCCTCAGGTTGTGTTGGTGGGTTAGCAAAGATTGATACAGCAGACCCAGTCAGTGGTTGAGGCATATTCTCATTGATAGGTGATTAAGAAGGACTGGTTAATGCCTGGTTCAAATCAATTGCATCCAACAGCAGTTTAGTTGGTGGGGGAATTGTGGATGTGAAGGGTGGTGTAGAAAGTGGATTTGCCCCGGGTATTGAACTGTGGATGATAGAAACGAGTGTTTCTAGAGCATCATGGTGTGGAGACCCTATTTGTACAACCTGTTCTTTTTGTGAAGAAGCAGGAGGAGTTTCAGCTATGGGTTGAGATATTTGTACCAACTGCTGTGAGGAAGCAGCAGTGGTTTCTTGTGACTTTTGTGTTGTCACTGGCAGGAGCTCTGGTATCTCATCCTCCAGAGATGCCTTTTTGATGGTTTTGGGGGGGTTTTTTGTGTTTTTCTTTTTGTTGGCCTTTTGGTGATTTTCGGTGTGGGTTTCAAAACAGTTGGGCTGCTGCTTTAATCACCTTGAGCAGTGGGCTCAGCAGCAGATACCTGAGGAGCAGTTGTAACTGCTAAAATCTGCTCAGGCACCTCTGCTTGTGTTTTGCAAGGTGCTAACATTCTTGAAAAAGTTTCAGTTGTTAAACTGTTTATTTGAGTAGAATCACCTTGGTTTATTACAGCTAAATCATCCTTACTGAATTTCTTTGAAAAATAGTAACTTAAAAACCTTGGAAACAGTAAGAATGATTTTGTTTCAACATTATTAACCAAATCTTTAAAAATTTCCCGAGAATAGTTAAAATTTTCTCCTTGAAGAATAGCATATCCCAGATTTTGAATCTTTAAAGGGATTTCATTGAAAGAAGTGGTTTTGTTTGAAACACATAGTAGGAGGGTATGAAATAAAAATCTGGTTGCAGAAGAAAAATAACCTTTTTCTAAGGTAATTTTCTTCATCATTGTGGCTTCATACCCTCTCTCAATGAAGTCAGTTTGCAACTCGTTTTTAGTGAAAGAGATTTTACCTTCTTGATCATCGAGTTGAAAGACCTCTGAAATGGATTGTGGCGTGATTTGGACAGCTTTACCCTTTATAGAAGAGTTTATGGTGGTTGCAGTGTCTCCTTGTTTTTCAAGGGTTGCATTCTTCCAGAACTCCCTTTGGGTCGCCAAATAGATTGGTGCATCGGCGGTGAACAAAGTTTTGTACTTTGATTTTGCCATGATATCAATGATGGAATTGAAAACATTTGTGGTTCCTGGTTTTGTGAGAAGACCCAGGAGATTGTGAGATGGTTTATGTGGAATTTCAGTGGAGATTGCCTTTTGAGAGGCTGTTTTCAAAGATGATTTGGAGGAGGGTTTTGAAGATGACTTCGATTTTGTCATTTTGAAGATGAATGATCGAAGAAATTTATGAGAGATGAGAAGAAAAACTGCTTTGAGAAGAGAATTTTTAAGAATTCAATTCGACAGTAAAACCCTGTTTTGGTGGTGAGTGGGGGATTTTATAGGGAAGAAAGTGAATACTGAGGTGGCAGCCGTTACAAAAGGTCCGACCAATATGTACTGCCCACGTGACAACCCCTGGTGAAAGTGAAGGACAGTACTTTTGTGAAAGTGACTGATGAAGGCAGTGGGATGAAAGCAGTGGATGATTTTCACTATCAGTGGATAGCATATCAGTGGATAAGACACTGCTTTTGAACAACAGAGTTTATCAAAGAAATGAGAGAGCAGGGGTTGACTTTCAGCAGTGGACAGACTTTTGAAGTAGAGCAGACTTTTGAACAATCAGTGGTTAATGGCAGACTTTTAAGGATTTTAATGAAAAATATCATTTTTAGCTATTTTGAAGGATGGAGTTTTGATTTTCTGAAAACATTTTGATGCTTTTATTCATAGAAAAACAAGATGTTGCTTGTTATTCCATGTTTAGCATCCCAATTCTAGAGACCAAGCTTTCAAAAGTGGCTATATCAAGTGCTTTTGTGAGCACATCTGCCAGCTGATCTTTAGTTGGGACATGATGCAGAGAAATCAAACCTTTTTCATAGCAATCCCTCACAAAGTGATGTCTGATGTCGATGTGTTTGGTGGTTGAATGGGAAACTGGATTTTTTATGATATTTTCTGCTGCCTGGCTATCCAACATGAGTGGTGTCTTTAAGGCAGTGATACCAAAATCCAGTAACTGATTTTGAAGCCACAGGAGTTGGGCTGTACAGCTTGCAGCAGCAATGTATTCAGCTTCAGCAGTGGATGTTGAAACAGCTGCTTGCTTTTTGCTTTGCCATGAAACTAAGCAATCACCTAGAAACTGGCACCCTCCTGATGTGGACTTCCTTGTGGTGTGACATCCAGCAAAGTCACTGTCTGAGAAACCTGAAAGCTTGATGTTCCCATTAGCTGGATACCAGATACCAAGTGTGGGAGCACCTTTTATGTATCTGAAGATCCTTTTTTCAGCAATGAGATTTGATTTTCTGGGAGCTGATTGACTTCTTGCACAGACACATGTTGCAAACATGATGTCTGGTCTGGATGCAGTTAGGTACAATAAAGACCCAATCATGCTTCTATAAAGTGTTTGGTCAATCAGCTCATCCTTTTCATCAGACATGACCAGCTTATTTGTTGCCATGGGTGTGCTGCATGGTTTACAATCATTCATATCAAATTTGGTTAAAAGTTCTTTAGCATATTTGCTTTGATGAATGAAAGTTCCATTTTGCAATTGCTGGACTTGGAGACCAAGAAAGCATTGCAGCTCACCCATTGCACTCATTTCAAACTCTGCTGTCATGAGTTCTCTAAACTCTTCACACATTTAGTTACATGTGCTTCCAAAAATAATGTCATCCACATAAATCTGGACAATCATTAAATCCTTCCCTCTCCATTTTAAAAATAATGTTTTATCAATGGTACCTCTTTTGAAACCATTTGAGAGTAGGAAGTTGAAAAGAGTTTCATACCAGGCTCTTGGTGCTTGTTTCAGGCCATACAAGGCTTTGTTTAGCCTGTAGACATGATCTGGATAAAATGGATCCTCAAAACCTGGAGGTTGACAAACATATACCTCTTCTTAAATTGTACCATAGAGGAAAGCACTTTTGATATCCATTTGAAACACCTTCATATTGTGGTTGACAGCAAAGGCCAGGAACAGTCTAATGGCTTCCAATCTTGCAACAGGGGCAAATGTTTCATCATAATCAATCCCCTCTTCCTGTCTGTAACCTTGAACCACAAGCCTGGCTTTATTCTTGACAACAATACCCCTTTCATCAGTTTTGTTCTTGAAGACCCACTTTGTGCCAATGGGACTAACCTCTTCTGGCAGTGGTACAAGCTCCCATACTTGTTGTCTTTTAAACTGTTGGAGCTCCTCTTGCATGGCTTCTACCCAGCTGTTGTCTTTCAGTGCCTCTTGGTACTTGACTGGCTGATGGAGTGATAGAAAACCAACAAAAAGACAAATGTTTTGGGTTTGGCTTCTTGTGAGCACCCCTTCATTTATGTTGCCAATAATTTGATCAGGTGGATGAGATCGCAAGAAGATTAAATCTCCTTGGTATGGTATGATGGCATTTGTTTGTGAAGGCTGCAAATGTGTATCATCTAAGCTAACCACTGCTGGGGACTTTGATGATCCAGCAGTGGCTTCAAAAGGTGGTGGAATAGGAGGTAATGAAGTGGATAACTGCTGACTTTTATCCACTGTTTGAGGACTTTTGTCAACAGTGTTTGAGGATGTGGAAGCAGTGGTTGATGAGCTACTTTGGTCAACAACGGTTGAGGTAGCAGTGGTTGAGCTTTGACAGCTGGTGCTTTTCCCTTTGTGGCAGACCTTTGAGGGATGATGATTTCATACCCATAGTCTGGTGTTGTATCCTCTGATGGACCTGCACTGTTAGTCTTGACAACAGTATTTTCAAAAGTAAATTTTTCAAGATCAAACAGATCTGCAGGGTTTGCTGGGATTTTCATTGATGAAAGTTCATTAAACTTAACATTCAAAGTCTCCTCCACTGCCTTGGTCCGTGTATTGAACACTTTGTAGGCCTTAGCAGTGGTTGAGTATCCCAGATGATAACCACAATCAATTTTGGATGCAAATTTTGAAATGGAATCTTTTAAGTTCAAAATAAAGCATGGGCAGCCAAACACCTTGTAGTAAGAAATCAGTGGTTTGATTTTATACAGAATTTCATAAGCAGTCTTTTTGTGCCTAGGGTTTATTAGAACTCTGTTCTGGACATAGCAAGCAGTATTTACTGCCTTTGCCCAGAAGGTCAGTGGCAAACCTGAATCTGCAAGCATGGTTCTGGCAGCCTCAATCAGAGTTCTGTTCTTCCTTTCCACTACCCCATTCTGCTCTGGTGTTCTAGGGATGCTGTACTGCCTTACAATCCCTTTCTTCACACAGAAGGCATCCAACTCCCTATTTTTAAATTCTGTGCCATTGTCACTCCTGAAGCTTTTCACTGGAAGGTCAAATTGCTTTTCAACCTGTGTTACAAAGTCTTGCAAAATGCCTGCAGTCTCATCTTTTGAGTGTAAAAAGAAAGTCCATGTAAACCTAGAAAAGTCATCAACAATAACCAAACAATATCTTTTCTTTTTGAGGCTCATGACTTGAACTGGGCCAAACAAATCCATGTGTAGCATTTGCAAACACTGGGTTGTTTTGGACTCTTCAATGGACTTGAAAGAACTTTTATGCTGTTTTCCTTTTAAACAAGAAATGCAATGTTCAGGGCATGAAAACAATTTTTGTGGTAGGCCTCTCACCAAAACATTTTTTGAAATTTCTGTGATTGTCTTAAGATTTGTGTGCCCCAGCCTTCTGTGCCAAAGTTCTGTCTCTTTGTTAGAGGCAGCTGAGAACAGACAGGCATCAGCTCTGGGACACTCTTTTGACCAGTTTGTGAAGAATGACCCAAATCCCTTGTCACTCATTTGAGCAACAAGTTTAGTTTGACCAGTTTTGATTATTGCTTCAATCTTTTTTACCATTTCTGGTCCAACAATCCTACAACAGTCTTTTGTGAAGAATGACCCAAATCCCTTGTCACTCATTTGGGACACACTCAGAAGGTTGAATTTTAGATTGTCTATTAGATTGACATTTTCAAATTTTACATTTCCAGATTGCACTGTTCCAGACCCCAGAACTTTCCCTTTACTATTATTCCCAAAGGATATATCACCCCCTCCATGGATTTTAAAGTCTTTGAGGAGGGCTTTACATCCTGTCATGTGCCTGGAGCCTCCACTATCTACATACCAAAGACTATCAAAGCATGCAGAAGCTCCCTGCACATGAAGTAAACGGATTAGTTCATTAAGGTCTCCAAAGCCAACAAGGCTTTGGATGGGGTCTCAACAGTGTCTGGAATGGATGCAGAATGGTGGACAGTGGTTAGGTCAGGAGTTTGAACTGTTTTAGGACAGTGTTTCTCTAACCACTGTTGTGGGTCCTGACCAATCATCTGCTGGTAACCAAAAGGATGCCTGTTCACTTTGGGTTTAGAAGGCCTTTTGTAGGCCTCATAAACGTGAGGAATCCTTTGGTAAGACTGTTTTTCTCTGCCTTTTCTGAACTGATTGGCAGGGGGTGCATCAGTAACCTGAACATCTCTTTTGACAGATGTTTGGTTCAGCTGTTTTGTAACAGCTGTTTGAACTGGCACAAACAGTGGTTGTTTCTTGGTGAATTTGACAGGTGTTGATGATGATGATGGACTCAAGGATGTTTTAGCAATGTACTCATTCTTTTTCACATCAAAGTTTTTGAGATACACACATGCTTGAGTTTTGTGGTTTGTTTTACCACAGACAATGCAACCTTCAGCTGAAACAATGACACTTGTTCTGTTTAAATCATAAGCTTTTAAGTGGAAACAATCTTTTGTTAGATGATTCCTTTTCTCACAGAATTCACAAAACAAGTTATTAATTTTTTCTTTCTTCTTTCTTCTTTCTCTTTTCAGACTCCTTTGCAGCAGAGGTTTTAACCACTGCTGGGATGTCCTTGAGAGGTATGACTTTAGCTTTTGGAGCCTTGACACCATCAGTTGATGTAAAGTCCATTGGCTTGAAATTTTCAAGAATGTCACACTCATCAGACCATTTTGGTTTAAACTGGTATTCTTCAAGCTCCTCAAAAGTAGAGGATTCCATTGGTCTGTCAAGTGTGATTTTGTTACCAAGTTTGTCAGTGATTTTCACTTCTTGGCCATTCTTGTTTGTGGGGATGAACTCAGTGGTTACATCAGTGGTTTGAACAGATTTTTCAAAAGCAGTGTTTTCATCATCATGTTTTCTATAGCCAACCCCAAATTTCACATTGCTTTTTCTCTGTTTTTCAAGCATAACCTCATATCCTCTGCAGGATTCCACCCATCTTTCACAAGTAATCCGGGTGGATTCCAACTCCTTTTTGCAAACTTGGTATTTTTCTACCATAGTTTGAAGTTGGGTTTTGGTTATGCTTTGCTCTTCTTTTAAACAACTGATCTCTTTTTCTTTTTCGGTCAATTTGTTTTTAAGTTCTTTTAAAGACTTTTCAAATTTAACCTCATCAGTCAAGATTTTATCCCGAAGGTTTTCATTCACCTCTTTAATGTTAGCAAAAGCAATTATGCAATTGTCAGAACACAGTTTTTCAAGAACTTGAGGAGATACCTTGGCAGCTGCCATCATTGCACAATCACATTGATGATCTTCTTCATCATCAGCTTTCACCTTCTTTTCACCAGCCTTTTCTTCTTTCTCTTCTTCTTTGTCCTCTACGGACCATGGATCTGTCATTGGTTCAATCAGGGTACCTGAACTTTCTCCCAACAGTAGTTCACCAGCCACAGCAGTAACCACTGCTTCAGTCACCTCTTCCACTGTTTCAAAGCACTGCTGTTCCTCCTCAGTTTCAACCCCCTCCTGTATTGACTCTAATGCCATCAAACAAAACTCATCATGTGAAGAATCATTAGAAGCATAGAGTGCAAAATTTTCATCACTAAGATCATCAGGCATACTGCTCCAGTCAACAAACCCTTGAGTGAAAAAACTTTGTTGATCTGGTTGTGCTGCTGCTGGAGCAGTGGTTTGTGGTGCAACAGTTTGCACTTGTACCTGGGGAGCAGGGGTTTGAACATATTGGATTTGTGGAACAGTAGTTTGGACATAGTGTACTGGCACAAGGGCAGCAGCATAGTGAGCAGTGTTCACTTGAGCTGCTGGGGTATACTGGGCATAGTGCACAGTGCTTTGGTTTTGAGGTCTAGGATTTGAGCTAGGATGAGTAATTATGGGACCAGTAGTTTAACTCCTACATTCCCTAGCGAAATGTCCCAACCTATTACACTTGTAGCACTTGATTTTCGATTTATCCAACCCAACCCTTAGATTCCCATGCAAACCTGGGAATTTTCGCCCTGTTTTCTTGTAAAATTTGCTAGTTCTAACACTTAGCAACGCCAGTTGGTGCAGGATGTCCATTTCCTCTAAGTCAGTGGGATCGAAATGTTGTAAATCATTGAGTTCAAAGCTTAGATTATCTGACATCTGGTTTTCGTTTGCAGTGAATGCATAACTTGCAGAGTGAGGATCAGGGTTGTTAAAATTTGCACCAGCAGTTATGTCAATAAAGTGATCATAACCCTGATCCTTACCACTGCTCCCAGATTCTTCTTGACCCAGAAGAGCAGTATTACTGAAAGTGTAATCCTCAGTAGCTTTTCCTGACTCTTGTAACCTCCTTTTCTGGTTCAACTCCCTTTCGTAGGTCAGGAGTCGACCGTGGAGTTGGGTCAAGGTCAGATCCTTGAACTCAGATGAGTTTCGGGTGACAAAAGCTATTGTGTCCCATTTTTCTGGCAGTGACCTGAGGAACCTGCTATTTTGAGTTGAGTTTGTAAAAGTGGTGTTAACAAGCCTCAGTTCACTGATGAGACAACTGAAACACTCAAATTGTTGCGTTAGTGATTCACCTTTAACGTAGCAAAATGTTTCATACTGTTGGTTCAGGATTTCCTTGTTGTTTTCTATGACTTCTTCAGTCCCCCCAAACTGTTCCTTAAGTGCGTCCCATAATTCTTTGGCACTGTTACAGTGTAACAGTCCAGCATATATCTCATTGGGCAGCGCTGATGCTATGATGCTAAAAGCCTTAGCATCTAGTTCGATCTTTTGAAAGTCGGTTTCGGTATAATTTTCAACTGGTTTTGGAACGAACTTTTTAGCATCTTCAGCGCTTGGCACTGAAGGAACATGGGGACCATAAATGACAGACCTCCAACAACCTGTGCTTTGTTGAGCGAGGATGTGACCCATCCTCCTCTGCCAGATGTTGTACTCATTTCTTTTTAGCATAGGTGGTTTAAAAAGCGAGCCGATGTTGTTTTTATCATCCTGAGATTGTGATGTCATTCTTGTTGTTTTACAGACACTGAGAAATCAACTTTAATGGTGATTAATCCTTGCTCTGTTTTTCAACGGACGAACAAACGATCAGTATCAACTGTTATGAGCTGAACTATTTACGTCAAAATGATTGTTAGATCAAATTTGACTGTCCAAGCTCTGATACCAATTGTTGGATCTGAGTTTGTTTCTGATTGTATTTTCGTTTGAAATTAAGATGGAAATGAAAGAGTTGCGCAGCGGAATTAAGATGAAAACAAACTTTGCATACAATCAAACGAGAGTAATACTTTAATCAAACATCTTTACACAATGAATCGAAAGATTGAATTTGTTTCAACAACGATTACAATGATTGATGAATGAATGCAAACTCCCCCTCAGCCAGAGCTCAGTAGTTTGTTCGTGCAAAGAAGACGATGTGGTGAAAGAGCTAATAGAACAGTACAAAGTACTGAACTATTTATAGGCACTTGCAAACCACTGAGCATCTTAGCTGACGTCACCATGAAAGTGACATCTAACCTCCTAACAAACTCTAACCTCTGATCTATACAAACTCTGATGTACTAACTACTACTATTACATTTCTTTACATAAAAGACACTTAAACAGCTGCTGCATCCTTCCACTGCTGTGAACCCAGCAGTGCCTGTCCTGATCAGCAGTACTTGACTCAAGGCAGTAGATTGAGTCAGCAGAGCTTTGGTCTTCCATCAGTCTTTGACATTGGTCAGTAGATGCAAAGCAGCAGTTGTAGGTCAGCACTTAGTAAGATCAGCAGATAGGAGGTCAGCAGATATAAAACCACTTTCAAGGGGAGAGATTTGCATGAACTAACTGTAATCGTCTGCTTATTCTGGATCCACTGCTCTGATCTAGTTTTGGCTTTAATTATCTGTTCCTTTGATAGGGTTCAATCCCAACATATTATTACTATATATTAATATTATTACTAGAGTAAATTGCAATTTTACCCCCTGAGGTTAGGGGCCATTGGCACTCTTACCCCCCCTAAGGAAATAAATGCAAAATTACCCCCTACTGTTAACTCTTATGTCGCATAATTACCCCCCGGCTTGATTTTTCTTGACCGGTCAATGAGGGTCAAAGGGTGTAAATGTAATTTCACCAAAATTGTACTTTATATTATAAAATAACCCCTCAAACTCAACAAAACCTCACAACCTTACCCCCTAAGTTTCCCCTCTTCTTCTTCATCTCTTCCGGCGATTGTGCTCTTCACCGGCGACCTTCACCACACTAGCACAAGATGTCTGAACAGAATGGCATTATGCATCGAGCTCCACCGGCTGAGCCAGGGCCGGCGCCGGCGACCACACCACCGGCCACCATCGATCCAGATGTGGTCCAGAGATCCTCCCTTTTCTCGCAATTTTCAGGTAAAATCAAACAACAATTTTGATTGTGGGGTAAAATCAAACAACTAGTAATGGATGTTTGTGTATTTGCAGTGGACACGAGGATTCATGTTTCACTAAGATCGATTGTGGTCTCATTGGTGCTCAAGATGCGAGGCCGCCCGTTCCTGCATTTCCAGTTTCCGCCTCAGCAGGAAATGGTTGTGTAGGATACTTAAACTCTAATCTTCTAGGTTCTTTTGGGTTAATATGTAGTGTAGGATTCTTAAACTCTAATCTTCTAGGATCTTTTGGGGTAATGTGTAGGATCTTTTGCTTGATCATAGAACAGGTTATGTTTGATCATAGAACATGTTATGTATTTGACTGTTAAGTGGGTTAATGTTTGATCACAACATAATGTGGGTTAATGCTGTTGTATTTGATTTGATCATAGAACAGAATAGAACCTGCTGCTGTTAAAGAGGGTGTATGTGGTTGATTTGAACATAATGTGGGTTAATGCTGTTGTATTTTATTTGATCATAGAACAGAACAGAGGTGCTGTCATGGCACTTGGTGCAATCACCATCACTTTCAGTCCCATGCATAAGTGAAAGAGGGTTTATGTGACTTAAGCTGCTGCTGTTAATGTTAAGTTGCTCCTGTTAAACAGGTTTGTACAATGCATATACAGGATGTGCAGTTTTAATACCCAGTCCACTTAATCAGTGGTTAATAGTGGTTACTGAACATGGTTATGGCACCACAGCAGGTATGCTTAATCAGTGGTTACTGAACATGGTTATGGCACCACAGCAGGTATGCTTAATTAGTGGTTACTGAACATGGTTATGGCACCACAGCAGGTATGCTTAATCAGTGGTTATTGAACATGGTTATGGCACCACAGCAAGTATAGTTGATGATAGTTGATGATAGTCTGGTTTACTGTTCAAAATGTGCAGCAGTGGTTTAATCACACCACAGCAGGTATGCTTAATCAGTTACATGATCATAGTTGATGATAGTTGATGATAGTTGATGATAGTCTGGTTAATAGTCAAAATGTGCAGCAGTGGTTTAATCATAGATCAGGAATTAGAATCATAGATCAGGTTACATGTGAATTGATTCAGAATTAGGTTTCAGATCATAGAACAGGTTAAGATTTTTTATTATAGAATCATAGATCAGGTTTTTGATTTTGGCGGGAAGGTTTTTGGAAGTTGCAGGGGGTAATGTTGTATCTTAACTCAAAGTACAGGGGGTAATAACAAATGACAAATTAGTAATTTACCAATGGGGGGTAATTGTGCGACTTAACTGAAATGTTGGGGGGTAAAATGGAAGGGTAATATAGTCATTTCAGCTAAAAGTCAACAGATCTATCATTGACTTTGAAGCCGGGGGGTAATTATGCGACATAAGAGTTAACAGTAGGGGGTAATTTTGCATTTATTTCCTTAGGGGGGGTAAGAGTGCGAATGGCCCCTAACCTCAGGGGGTAAAACTGCAATTTACTCTTATTACTATATATTAATAAACAAATTGAAATGAATAGTGATTTTAATATTATAATAATATATAGTTTTTTTAATACTTTTATTATTTTAATATTATAATAATAGTTATTTTCTTTATTTTTTTAACTTTAATCATTTTTTTAATATCAGGGGTTGGGATAAGCTTGGTGTCAACTGGTATCGAACCAGTACTGATATCAAAAATACCGGTATGGTCCTGTTCGGTATCAGTACATGAAGGTAAATGTGACAATCCGAACTTCTCGACGCTTGTAACTCGGAGAATTACATATCACAAACTATTATTTTATTATTAACTGTAAAGGATAATAAACCCGAACATGCATAATGTTTAAGTTAATGTCAAACAGAGACGCAAACCGCTAATCAATATATAAGATATACATTTTTTTATTAATGTACATAAATTACATTCGCGGTTTTGCACGTTTAATGAGCACTAACTCGAAAATAAAATGTATAAATATTATTCTATACATCGAGAAATTATAGTAAACGATTGAGACATGTGACGTTAGGCGGATTCGTATACGTGGTTTAAGCCCAACTTACCCACACCCAAAACTTAACATATAAATACATCTCTTTCTCTTCATCTCCTTATTACCTATATATTAAAATTTGAAGACAATGAATAGTAATAATATATAACATTATTATTAAATTAAAATCTGAAGACAATGAAGAGTAACATCATTAAGGGGATTAACAAATGGTATCGGGTACTGGTACCAGTATCAAATTTATTTTAATGAGCACTAACTCGAAAATAAAATGTATAAATATTATTCTATACATCGAGAAATTATAGTAAACGATTGAGACATGTGACGTTAGGCGGATTCGTATACGTGGTTTAAGCCCAACTTACCCACACCCGAAACTTAACATATAAATACATCTCTCTCTTCATCTCCTTATTTCCTTAAAACCCTAGCCCCCACTTTCATTTTCTAAAAACACACACATATACCCTACTTAACTAGAGTAAGACAACCAAGATGGAGTTGGGAGAGAGGGATACGACTGATATGGAGGGGTGACCGACCACCATATCCGACGGCAGTGGCGCAGTGAGTCACCCGGTGACGGCGGAGGCGCTGGGCCACGAGTATCATTAGCGGTGGCTGCGTTTGGGGAGACTCAGGGTGGGTTGGAGCTGTTCAGCGGTGTTGTTGGTGATGAGGGCTGGCGGTGTACGACAGGCGGTGGTTTAGAGCAACAATAATGGCAGAGTAGATGGCGGCTAGGGCATGAAACAAACTCCCTCGACTCAAGGTTCTCCGGTGAGCTCCATCGAACTCGGATTCAAGATCATGTCAAGAACCTCCCAGCTTTCATGTGCATTTTTGAATGTGGCAGTAATGACGGTTTCCGAGTTCACAAGTCTCGATCTGTTGTGAGGCTTGCAGATCGACATCTTTCAGGTCAGATTTAGTTGTTTGGGAGTTGAGTTTTTGTTCATTCTTTAAGTGTTTTGAGGGAGGGTCGTGACAAAGTCATGGTTGCAGGTGGCGGAGGAGACCTCCGGGCACTGGACACAGTAGCAGCGGGTCAACTGTGGTTGACGTTCGGGTCAAACAGTCAACTTTGGTCAACCATTCATTCTCGGTCAACTGTCGGTCATAGATTGGGTCAACAACTAGCGAGGCAGATTCGAGGGGGCACGCACATCGAGGAGACCTTTTTCGTGTTGGTGTGAACAATTCATTCGAGTAGGTAACGACGAGCACAAAGTGCATTCATTGAGTTTTGTATATTAACTAGGTGTTGCCCCGCCTCGTTGCGGGCAATGGCCGAATAATTATTAACCAATTAAAAAAACAGTAGCATATCTTTGCTAGAAAGAAAAAGTAAAAAGAGTGTTAAGCTGCTTCTTGACACGATTTTTAACTGGGGGCAAAGTCATATTTTTATTTTTACTTGGGGGAAAATCAAAATTTTTTTCACGAGGGAAAAATTTTGATTTTTAGCTAGGGGAAAACGATATTTTTATTTTGCACCGGGGGCAAAAAAACGTAAGTTTGAATTGAGGGTGATATCGTAATTTTGAACCGAGTGGAAAATCGTAAATTTTAGCTGGGGCAAAAGCATAATTTTATTTTCAACTGGGGGCAAAGACGTAATTTTATAACGGGGAAAAACTGTAATTTTAAAGTGGATATAAAATAATAAACTGGTGTAAAATCGTAATTTTGAGCTGGGGGAAAAACAAAATTTTATTTTGAACTAGGGTGAAAACGTAATTTTGGCGGAGGGTAAAAGCGCAATTTTTTACCAATGGCGAAATCGTTTTTCGGTTTAGCTGGGCGTAAAGTCATATTTTTATTTTGAACCAGGGGAAAATCATAATTTTGAACCGAGGGTAAAATCGTAATTTTGAGGTAGGAGAAAACCATAATTTTATTTTTAGCTGGGGGCAAAAAAGTAAATTTAAACTGAGGGTGAAATCGTAATTTTGCACCGAGGGAAAAATCGTAATTTTGAGCTGGGGGCAAAAGCATAATTTTATTTTGAACGGGGGGCGAAGACGTAATTTTAAACTGGGGGCAAAACCGTAATTTTAAAGCGGGTATAAAATAAAAAGCAGAGGGTAAAATTGTAATTTTTGAACTAATGGCGAAATCGTAATTTTGAGCTGCTGGCAAAAGGGTTATTATATTGGCAAAAGGATTATTATATTTTTTAGTTGGGAGAAAAGCGCAATTTTAAACTGGGGGCAAAACCGTAATTTTAAAGTGGATATAAAATAATAAAATGGTTGGTCAAATAGAAGAGGGGCGGCCGCCCATTTCGACCAATGGCAGGGAAGCACTATTCCCTGCCATGGTAAATGTATGTGTTGAAAATTTAATTAATTGTAATAATCGACCGTGAAACGAGCTCTAGCGAACCCGACCCAACTAGTAGGATTGTAGAATAAAAATATATTAATTGTACGGGATATATTTGGGTCAATTTGGACTTGCACGCGTCTATATGTAAGCATATGTGTAATTATAAATATGTGATATTACTTGGACACTTGCTTATTTGGTTTGGTCGACAACCAGTGTTGTCGGGTTGCTACAAAAGCAGAGAAAACTCTACCCGTTTTTCGTATGAATCTATAAAATAACTCGTGTTTTAAAAACAAACAAAGCATGTCGGGATTCAAATAGGATACTGAACGTAACAAATAATTATATTAAGCGAACATAAGGATTCGAAACATTTTAGTATCAAATGAACAGTTGAAAATAAATATTTGTATATATTTATTTATGACAAATATTAAACAAGATACGAGTATACCCTTTGGAATATAACTCGACTACGTGTATTCACATTAAAGTTACAAAGATATATTTTGGTGTGTATATATATATATATATATATACACACACACACGTATCCATGCATACTAAATTTTATACATACTGTTGTATTAGTATATGTATATTTTTATACATGTCTATGAGGGTACCTTAACTTACTCGTGGTAACGAGTACACCACCGGGTCATAGGCTTAGTGTGTCGATAGAGCTCGATCACACGTGAACAACTTTACCCTAGTATTGGTTACTTATGATGTGCTACAATTGTTAGGGAATGTCTTGGTAAATATTTGCATGATGTGCCAGTTCGTGTCTCTGACACATAATATTTTAGGATATAACACGCACCCTAAGGTGAGTTCACACTTTTCTAAAAGCATGTAATTCCCGGTGGTTTGGGAATGGAGCAAATAACAACCATCCCCCTTAGATGTGATGCAACCTACGTATTCTCCTTGGGTAGATTACGGGCAACCTCGTCCCCTTGTGAGGGATGAAAACCGATAATTTACTATTTATTTAACATGTCTTAAACAGACTAGATGCTACACATTTTATACCGATTAATCGCTGGGCCAATGGCGAACGGGTTATTAGTTAAATAACGCTATTAGGTTTGACAAGCCTCACACCGTGCCGCAGAGGACGGGTGTGGACTAATATACTTGGGCACTTTGTCAATGACGATAGACATTGACTCGGGGCTCTAAACATAACTACAGTCAGTAGTCGGTATGGTACGAGTCTAGTAGTTTAAAACAATGGGGTAGCTCCACATGCATGTTTTCTGAAGAACAGAGTAATTTAAGAAAACTTATGTTTTTGGAATAACACTAAACAACTGTGAACTCCCCAACATTTTTGTTGATACGTTACTACATGCTTTGCAGGTTGTTAGATACACAACGTTTTGGAACTTGCTGTTTGGAGAGCGGGAAGTGTCATGGGGCGTGCCACTTGAGAAAACGCGTAAAACTTTGCAACTTAAAACAATTTGGTTTTTAACTATGTTTAAATAATACAAATGCTTCCGCTGAACGTAAACTATGTTGAAATATTATTTATGAATGAAATTGCACTATTCATGTTGGACATGTTTTTGTATTAATATTATTTTCTGTTAGTTCGACATGATTAGTGGCTAGATCCTGGTAGGTCACACGCCTCGCGGTGGTATCCGCATGTGGTATTTTGGGGTGTGACAGTTTGGTATCAGAGCCAGGTTATAGTGAACTAGGTTTTAAAAACGTTTTCGTAAAAACTAGACCATAACCGAATCAGCTCTGAAAGCGACCATGACACTACGCTCCAGATTGCAAGGTTCATCTTTTAGTTATCGACTTATCGTATATGTTATACATCTAGTGTACATATATGCATTGCATTGCATGTAGTTGCATACACAAAATTATAGCACGACTACACGTATTACTTGCTTACATTGTGATGAAACGCTAGTATGACATTATTTTTAGACCCTGATCTTTACCATTTTTAAAATACTCTAGTTATATATAAATTATCATTATCAACTAGTTAGCAACAGTGAATTTGTTATTTTTGGTTTTCCACCGCAGAAGTGTGAGGTCATTTTGTTTGGCACTTTTGTTTTATTTTATTATCCATGGAAAACAATGTGATACATGTTCTCATTGTCATCATTCATTTTTTGTTCATATCATACACATACACATACATATATACCTTTGTTATACATTTATTCACTGCATGAATCAACTAACATTAATAAAAAGCAATAAATTAAGTTATGATATTAAATCCGAGAAAACTTAAGTTATTTATCTTTTTCATTAATGTATTTAATCTTTATCAAAGTAAATAATATTTGCTATTCATATTAAGTTATTGTTAGTCTTTATCAAAGTAAAAGTTTTATATTGTTAGTCTTTATCAAAGTAAAAGTTTTATTTAAAGTTGAAAAGGTGAAAGACAACTAATATTTTTTTTTGTACAGTGACGAACACAATTAATACCATCCAAACAACTAAAGCAGCGGTATGATTATTCATTTTTGTGGATTTTGAAATAAATATTGTTGAAGACAATGTTGTATTCATGAGAATATATTTATTTTTTTATCATAAACTATAGAAAATGTTAATATCGTACAGGTACCGCGATGAACCGAACTGATATTAATATTAGTACAACACCAATTCTGATCGGCATAGGTACGGGTTTTGATAATAGTGGAACCATTACGGATATTAGTTTTTATAGTTTCCAATTTTATTGGTATGGTAAGCTATGGTGAGTGCCGGTACGGTACTGGTACCGCAATGAATAGAACCGATACCGTCCCAACAATACTGGTACAACATGATTTTGACACCCAACATCGGTACCAGTTTTGGTACTAACAGAACCATTACTAATAATCGTCTTTGTAGTTTCCCATCTATGTGAAATAAGTGTAGATATTCTTTTGAGCATATCACGACTTTATGAGTGTCAATGTCGTTCTGATATCGTAATGAGCCAAATTGAATTTCCGTTGCAACCCCGGAGGAATTTTATTAGTCAGTTCAAATAAAAAGCAAAAGTTCAACAGTCGTCAACATAAATGCAAAAAATAAATACAAACGAAGATTATTTAGTAAATACGTCAGAGTATTGGATGAAGAATCAAGAAAAAAACCTTTTTTTTTTCTTAGACAATTTTATGGGGGTTGTTACTCGTTTTCCAGTTTTATGGGGTCTTTTACTCGTTTTTCATTTTTTTTCTTGGGGTGTGATGTCAATTTTTTGTGGGTCGATCGAGATTTTATCATATTATATATATATATAGGGTCAGGATTTAGGGAAAAAGGTGAGAACGATTTTGATGTTGACATTTGGCATTGATACTAAATTAAACTAATGGATAATATTGTCAAAAAACCCACTCACATAAACTGGGTGTTCAAATAAAACGTCATAAAAACACACAATTCAGAAAAATGCTATGAAAATACCCAGTTAAAAACACCATAAAACACTCAGTTCAGAAAAACACTATGAAAATACATAGTTAAAACGCCATAAAAACACCTAGTTCAGAAAAACGCCATTAAAATACCTAGTGTAAAACGCCATAAAAACACCTAGTTCAGAAAAAACGGCATGAAAATAAATAGTCTAATACGCCATAAAACACTCAGTTCAGAAAAACGCCATAAAAACCGAGTTCATTTTTTTTTCGAAAAGTATATCAATAGTATACTCGTTAGAAAGATAAAAAACGCTGAGTTTTATGGTGTAATTTTTTTCGAAAAATAATCAAAGTATAAAAAAGTTATTGTCGTTTAAATATGACAGGGAAAATGATATGTGATTAGCATGTGCACCTTTATTTTGATCTTTCTATTTTACCCCTATTGATAGTTCCAAGACCCCTATTATTTACAAAAATGTCACTGCATCAATCTCAGCCACAAACCACTAAGCTCTTGTGGCTGAGAATCGTTTTCACCGTTCTCACACTTTGAGGCGTTGTCTCCCGATCTTGATCCTATATATATATATATATATATAGTGGAGAGTTCAAATGAGAAGAAATTATAAATTAGGAATAAAAAGAATAAAGAGTAAAAAGGTAATTTGATTAAATCATTTGATGAGTCTATTCTTTATTTTTGTTATTCAAATTAATGAACCCTAACCATTAAATGAGTCATCCTATAAAATAGTTTTACATCTTACACAATAAAACAACATGCACATGATCCTATGTATTCAACGTTTCCTACACCGTAAAAACAATGTTTCCTACACCATAAAACCAATGTTTTGGTGTAAGGTACATAATGTGTAGGACACATAAGTTTTAAATAATTTGGTCACTTCTAATAAAATTGGTGTAGGACCAACACATTAATGGTGGTGAGGAGGAAATTATAGTGGCATTAATAAGAATTGAGTAACCCTTTATAATATTTATTAGTATTCTACATCAAAATGTCTATCCTACCCTTATTAATTAAAGCATTAATTAAAAGTAGACAAAAATTATATCTTGATTCACAACTATTGATAAAAAAAATATAGGGACTAGATTAATTTATTTTTCTTCTTGCAAGAAGATTCTTCTCTGTTAGGATCTGAGGCTCTCATGATTGTGTTTGTTTGTATAATATGAACAAATCAAATAGGAATGAATTGAGTTTAAGTGCAGCGGAAATGAACAACAAACTTTGTAAACACAATCAAAGAGAGAAATAGTTTTGGTAAACATGTATTTCATTGAGTCGAAAGATTTACAATACAAATCAAAGGATTACAAGCATGCTTACAAACTAAACTCCCCCTCAGCCTGATACTTCATGGTTGGTTGCACAAGATGAAAGGATTGAATTGAGGACAAGAACTCACTCAAAACGATCAAATGTAACAGTACAGAGTACTGCTCCATTTATAGACAATCCAAACCACTGAGGCATCTCAGCTGACGTCACCATGAAAGCGACGTCTAACAACCTAACAAACTGTAACCTCTGATCTATACAAACAATGCTATGCTAACTACTGCTATTACATTTCATTATAGAAAGACATTTAAACTACTGCTGCATCCTTCCACTGATGTGAACCCAGCAGTACTTGTCCGGATCAGCAGAGCTTGACTCAAGGCAGTAGATTGAACAGCAGAGCTTTAGTCTTTCATCAGACTTTTACTTGATCAGCAGTTTGAAGGTCAACAGTTTGTACGATCAGTGGATAGAAGACCATCAGATGTTACAATCACTTTCAAGGGAGAAGACTAGTGTAAACAGCTGCTTATTGTGAATCCACTGTGTGAACCAGTTTTGGCTTTTATTATCTGTTCCTCTGGTAGGGTTCAATCCCAACAATCTCTTCCTGGAACAGATAATGCCAAAACACTTCATTATTTTGGATCTTTATTTCTCGTCAGAAGTTCCCTAGCTTGTTTTTTGAATTCTGCTTCAAAGTCTTTGGAACTTGAGTCATCCTCATCCCTGCACAGTGTAAGTTCAAGGAGATCCTGCAAATCTTCAACACCAAGGCCTAGTGCTTCTTTCCTTGATATGTACTTCACTTCACCATTGGATCTGACCAAGGTCAATACATGGGTCTTTTGATCCGAACTCCACTTTAGTATTTTTGAACCCAATGGGTTTCTTGGGAGAGATTTATTTGCTGATGAGCTTGGAGATTTTGGCCTTGTGAAAAATTGTAAAGCAGTATCCTGAGCTTCAGACATTCATTTGAAAGCCTTTTCTATGACCTCATTTGCTGCAGCTATGTCTTCTGCTGTCTCTCTATCAAGCAGTTCTTATCCCTTTTGTTGATCTAGCTCAATGTCTGAGATATCTGCTGATGTATTTGGTGATGATGATTTGTTCAGAACCTTTTTGGCAAGGTCTTGAAGCCTTACTGAGCTATCTTCTTTTAGATCCATTTTCCTGATGGCTTCTGTGAAGTACTCAGCTTCCTTTTCTTTTTCTTCTTCACTAGTCAACTGTTTTCCTTTTTCTTGATTATCTGCTGATGTGACTAGTGATTTAAGAGCATTTAGCTGTTGTTCTAGCTTGTTGTAGTCTGGCTTTTTAGAAGTGTCTGAGACAGTTATCCTTCTTTTCTTAAGCGTTTCATAAGCCTCATCGGTGTGCTGCTTTGTCCATTTTGCTATGGCACTGGCAGTGTCCACCTTTGCATCCACTAGCTCTTGCTTCTTTCTTTTGTATTCAGAAGTCAGGTCAGCAATGAGCTTCTTGTATTTATTCCAGTTTGGAGCTGTTTTCTTCTTTCTTGAATCATTCTTAATCTTTTCAATTCTGTTTGCCTCATGCTTTAATGCAATGATTGGCCATTCTTCAAACTGTTTTTCTTCAGCTGGATAGAATTTTTCTTTCATGATGTATGCAAGATATTCTTTTCTCATTTCTTTCCGTAGATCTGCTTTGGGTGATAATTCTGACATTTCTTTCTTTAGATCTTTTGCATAGTCTTCTATCAGCTTGACTTTAGTGAGCAGGGATTCCATTCTTTCTGAAATGGCTTCATCACCTTGATATTTGCATTCCAGTTTGGCTCTTATCTTAGCTTGCCTTGCTTTGATCTCAAGATATTCATCCAAATCTTCTGGGACTACAAAGCCTATGAAAGAAGGAAATCTTCTTTTTGAAGGATCATCCTCGGTGTAGAATTGTCTCATCTCATTTTTAACAGCTTCTAGTTCCAGTGGATATTTTGCAGCATTAGGATCAAATTTCTCATCACCTGCCTGGGTTGTTTTCCTTTTTCTAGTGTAAAGCTTTATGAGTGAAGGTGATTCTGGGTGAGATGTAGGAATGTTGAGAGAAGTGGTGGATGGTTGACTAACAGCTGTTGAGACAACTGGTGTCTCAACCTCTGTTTTCATTACAACTACTGATGTGTCAGTAGATGTCTTTTGCTTTTGAGCAGCTGTTGAAGTGGTAGTGATTTGAGTGGTGGAAAGTGTCTGACTAACAGGTGTTGAAACAACTGGTGTTTCAACCACTGTTGTCATTACAGCAGATGTTGTAACATCTGCCGTCTTCTGCTTTTTGGCAGGAGGTACTGGTGGTGAGTTTGGTTTTGGTGGGGATGTAATAATAGATGATGATGGTAGTAGGACAGTGGTTGTAGTGGTGTGTGATGGAGTGGTGTGTGTTGAAGAGATGGCAGCTGTTTGGCTAACAGTTTTTGAAACTACTGTTGTATCAGCTGTTTGGATGGAAGTTTGAGATTTTGTGGTTTGATGTTTGGAGCCTTTGGGAGGTGGTTTAGATGTCTGTTTTTCTTGTTCTGGTTCAACATACATACCATCTTCTATTCCCTTTTTCTTCAACTTGAGTTTCTCCCCCTTTTTGGCACTATCTAGAAAGGGCTTATCCATAAAGAGGATAGTGGGAGGAACTTTTCCAGTTGTGCTTTGGCTATGAGCCTTGATAGCTTTGATGTCTGCTTGAGTATCTTTATATCTTGACTCCACCATGTTTGTCAGCATTTTTACATGTATTGCATGCTGCTGATCCGCCATTTGTTTTTGTTTTTCAAGCAAGGGTTGAAATATATTCCATAGCTCATTTGCTGCAGGTGCAGGTTGTGCATGTGCTTGAGCTGGAGCAGCAGTGGATTGTGCTTTTTGAACATTTAACAACTGTTGCACCATATCCTTTATTTCAGCAACTGATGTTTCAAGTTTTTCAACTCTGCCCGTCAATTCCTGATATTTTAAATCATCACCCACGTCAATGGGATCATCTGATTCCCCACCAGCGGTGGTTATACCAATGTGTGACTTAGGAACTGAGTCCCAAAAATCATTCATTGATGCCCCTTGTTCTTGGTTCTGGGGTCTTCTTTCTTCAGCACTTGATAACCTTTTTATGGTACCAGTGGACAAAACAGCCTCACAAGTGGTTATCAGTGGTGCTATGGAAGAAATTGCCTTCAAGGGAGTCTTACTAATGAAACAACTGTCCAAATGTAGATTTGTTGATCCATCAGTTGTAGTTGCTGCTCCACTTGAACTACCACCAAGAGTTACTTGTAACTCAAGGGGTGTAACCTCCTCAGTTGTTGCTGGGATAGCAGGGATAGTAGCATCAGACCCAGTCACTTGTGGGGGTGTACTCTCAGTGATAGGTGATAGAGAGGAACTGGTTTGTGTCTGAGCTATATCGACTGCATGCAACAAGGGTATCATGGATGATGGTAGTGTGAGGGGTGAAGATAAGGGTGTTAAAAGAGACATGTCCTTGGGATCAGGACTGAGGAAGATGGATCCAATTGAATCCAGAGCTTCATAATGTGGGGTCCCTGTGCTTACAACCTGATCCTTTTGTGAGGATGCAGGAGGAGTTTGAGGCAATGGTGGAGATCTTTCTTCCATCTGCTGTGAGGAAGTAGCAACAGTGGTTGTAGGTGACATTTGTGTTGTCACTGGCAGTGGCTCTAGGATCTCATCTTCCAGAGTTGCCTTTGTTTTGGGTTTGGTGGGTTTTCTGGATGTTTTCTTTTTGGTCTTTTTGGTGATGGCAGGTGTGGGTTTCAGAGCAGTGGTTGTGCTGCTATGATCACCTGGAGCAGTAGGCTCAGCAGCCGATACCTGAGGAGCAGTGTTATCTGCTAAATTCTGCTCAGGCACCTCTGCTTTTGTTTTTATAGGTGCCATCATTCTGGAAAATGTTTCAGTTGTTAAACCTTTTATTTGAAAATAAACACCTTGTTTGAGCAAATTTTCATTTTCTTTTCCAAATTTTTGTTTAAAATAGTAGCTTAGAAATCTTGGAAAAAGTAGAAATGCTTTGCTATCAACATTTTTCACCAAATCATCAAAGATCTACTGGGAATAGTTAAAATTTTTATTGTTTAAAATAGCATAACCCAGGCATTGTATCTTTGAAGGTATTTCATTAAAAGCAGTTGTTTTATTTGAAACACACATCAAAAGTGTGTGAAATAAAAACCTAGGTGCAGAAGGAAAGAAACCTTTTTGGTTGTTCTGCATATCCCCTTTTTAAGAAATCAGTTTTCAACTCGGTTTTATCAAAGGAAGTTTTACCATTCTGATCATCGAGTTTAAAGACTTCTGAGATTGATTGCGGAGTAATTTTAATCGCTTTACCCTGTATCGAGGAGTTGATGGCTACGACAATGTTTTCTTGTTTTTCAAGAGTAGCATTTTTCCAGAACTCTCTCTGGGTTTGTTGGTAAATGGGAGCATCTGCTATCAACAAAGTTTTGTACTTTGATTCAGATAATGTGTCGATGATGGAGTCAAAGGTGTGGTTGTTTGTGGGTTTTGTGAGTAGACCCAAGTAGTTGTGAGGAGATTTGTACGGTATTTCAATGGTTTCAGCGGTCGTTTGAGCGACCTCTTTGGAAGATGATGGTGATTTTGGTTTTGATTTTGATTTTGATTTCTTCATTTCTGCGGAGAAGAACGAAGAATGATTTGGGATGGAAAGTTGGAAACTGCTTTGAGAAGAGAGTTTTTGGAATTCAATTCGACAGTGTAAAACCCTGTTTGGGGGTTTTGATCAGGGTTTTATTAAGGGGAAAAAAATAAGTGCTGATGTGGCAGCAGTTACAAAGATCTGAGGGCTAAAAACTGACCATGTGCCAACCTCTGATGAAATGGATGAAGAGTGGAGGACAATTGTTTTGAGAGCCACTGATGAAACAAGCATCAGTGGTTACAATGGTAATAATGTGATAACAGTGGATGATTTTTACTATCAGTGGATAGCATATCAGTGGATAAGACACTGATTTTGAGCATCAGTGCTTGCCAAGAGAAAAGAAATGAAGGATCAGTGACTGACTTTCAGCAGTGGACAGTATTTAGGAAACAGATGTTTGAGCAAAACAGTGGTTAGGTATAAGGTAATGGTAATGATTTGAAAGCACACTATGTCAGCAACTTTTACAGGAATTTTCATTCAAGGTTTTGCCACATGTCATTTACATATCTTGAAGCTTTTACAACTCACTGACAGTGGTTTAGTACCCTAGGTGATGTAAACGTTTTACTAAGGCTACTCATTCTTGTTATAATATTTGAATTAAAACATGAGTACCCCAGCATTTTAAGGTCTTTTAGCAATCAATCTTTGATCAGTTTTAAAACAAACTTGAGTTAGATATGACCTTGATACTTGTACCTTTTCCTTTTGATCTGTTTTAAAGGATAATATCACCAACAAAAGTAAAGGTTCTATATCCTTACAGGAGATTGAAACTTTTACTATAAAAAACAAGTAAAAGTACAAAATATATCATTCTAATAAAAAAAATAAAGAATCATATATCCTGTTTTATTTAGAAAAACCTTTTAAAAAAAAAATTAAAGGTTATTCTTAAAACAACATCAAAAAGGATCTGGTATATTTTCAATTAAAACCATAGTCACATCATTCTCAAGTTTTAGGAATATGGTCAATGATTTTAAATTCATTGTAATAACACTGTTTGAGACCATTTCCTTGTCAATTGATTGCAAAAATGAGGAGACATGTACACATAGGTCTTGAGAGTCCTGATATAGACTTTACCATGTGATGACACTGAGAAAGTTGTCTAGTCCTCTTTTAAGTTTAGCCACTTGTGATACAATTTTTTACCTAAACTTTCCCGAATCAATGAATACACACAGCTGCTTGATGACCACTGTTTACCCAAATTTGTACTCTAAAGTGTTTTTCATTTATACTCTTTTCTTTTGATTTCAAAAGTTTTGAGATAAACACACTTTTGAGTTTTTGAAAATTTTCTTCTTCCCTTTTTACCCTTCCCATTCATAAGTAATGAAGTACTTACTGGGAGGTCTTTATTGAAGAAGTACTTAATCCAAAATCATTTTGCAGTAATGTTTTGAGAGAATTTGGTCATGTTTGCACAAGTTTTCAACCAATCTCACATTACATATGATACGGACTTATATTGACCCCTGATTTTCTTAATGTGGTTTTAACAAGGTTGATTTGTTCCTTTTGAGGATCTCAACCTGTTTTTCAACACATAAGATCAAATGACTAAAGTTTTAATTTCCCTATTTTTATGTAAGCAAAAACACTAATGTTTTTATGAACATGGGTTTTTGTTAATATGAGGTTCATACTTTAGCATCTAATATAATGAAAAACATCACAAATTTCATAACAATGGTTGAAATCAATTTTGAAATGAAGAAATAATACCATAGTTTAACAGACATGTTTTCAGATCTGAAGACTATGAGTAACTTGTGTATGACATCACTTGTTGTGTGAAATTTGTATGTCTTATGACATCTTGGTTGTTTTACAAAGTTTTTGAATAGCAGTTTTGAACTAATTACTCGTTACTCTGTTTTTCAACTGAATACAACCAACCTTAGTATCAATGAATTTTTGAGCTGAACTGTTATGTCAAATTGATTGTTAGATCGAATTTGACTGTCCGAGCTCTGATACCAATTGTTAGGATCTGAGGCTCTCATGATTGTGTTTGTTTGTATAATATGAACAAATCAAATAGGAATGAATTGAGTTTAAGTGCAGCGGAAATGAACAACAAACTTTGTAAACACAATCAAAGAGAGAAATAGTTTTGGTAAACATGTATTTCATTGAGTCGAAAGATTTACAATACAAATCAAAGGATTACAAGCATGTTTACAAACTAAACTCCCCCTCAGCCTGATACTTCATGGTTGGTTGCACAAGATGAAAGGATTGAATTGAGGAGAAGAACTCACTCAAAACGATCAAATGTAACAGTACAGAGTACTGCTCCATTTATAGACAATCCAAACCACTGAGGCATCTCAGCTGACGTCACCATGAAAGCGACGTCTAACAACCTAACAAACTGTAACCTCTGATCTATACAAACAATGCTATGCTAACTACTGCTATTACATTTCATTATAGAAAGACATTTAAACTACTGCTGCATCCTTCCACTGATGTGAACCCAGCAGTACTTGTCCGGATCAGCAGAGCTTGACTCAAAGCAGTAGATTGAACAGCAGAGCTTTAGTCTTTCATCAGGCTTTTACTTGATCAGCAGTTTGAAGGTCAGCAGTTTGTACGATCAGTGGATAGAAGACCATCAGATGTTATAATCACTTTCAAGGGAGAAGACTAGTGTAAACAACTGCTTATTGTGAATCCACTGTGTGAACCAGTTTTGGCTTTTATTATCTGTTCCTCTGTTAGGGTTCAATCCCAACATTCTCAAATGAACCTCCCCATATATATATATATATATATATATATATATATAGTGGAGGGTTCAAATGAGAAGAAATTCTTTGTAAGAAGAAAAAAGAAGAAATTTCAACCAATAGGAATGCTTCATTAGACTTCATTTAATATTTGTACTTAATGTAACTATAAGGGTATATTAGTAAACTTACATACATCATTAATTGGTAGTTTCATCTTTAATAACTAACTATATTAAATTTGTAACTTATTTTTAAGATATATATTTTTCACAAAAAATAAAAATTCATTTAATGTGTAGGATAAATACGAGGCGTGTAGGATAAATTACGAGTTGTGTAGGATAAATTTCAATATGTGTAGGATAAATTTCGAAATGTGTAGGATAACTTTTGATGTGTGTAGGCAAAAATATTTAGTGTGGAGGATTATAGTCTTAATGACTAATTAATTAGTCAAAC
Source organism: Helianthus tuberosus (assembly GCA_030545235.1). Taxonomy (NCBI): domain Eukaryota; kingdom Viridiplantae; phylum Streptophyta; class Magnoliopsida; order Asterales; family Asteraceae; genus Helianthus; species Helianthus tuberosus. The sequence goes on from JARYGA010044862.1 coordinate 29,305, forward strand.
ATAATAATAAATGAGATGAGAAAAAAAACTATTTAATATTTTACAATTATACCCTTTTATTCTTTTTCTTCTCAATAAAATTTTCTTCTCAAATGAACCTTCCCCTATATATATATATATATATATATAGGGTAAGAATCCTAAGAGAAGCTCACCCTATTTAAGAAACTTGAGAAGCTTTCTAGACCACACATTTTTCTTATGCTTTTCGTAATATACACATATGTATAGTATAAAATTGACTATATACATATATGTATATTGTCAAATCTTGAATTATACATATATGTATATAGTCAATTTTAAACTATACATATGTGTATAATACGAAAAGCTTAGGGAAATTATGTGGTGCAGAATGCTTCTCAATTAGCATAGTGCTTCTCACGTGATCCTAATCTTATATATATATAAAGGAGAAGGATCCGTTAGAAACCACCCTTTATTGGGGGGGGGGGGGAGTTAGGGGTTTTTTAGTTTTTTTTTTAGCTATTTTAGGTTGTGTTCACATTGGTCTTCGCGGTTCTCGCAATAAAGGTGGTTCTCGCAATATATATATATAGAGGGGGGGTAGTTGCACGGACCTCCCATCCGCCGGAGTATTGCAACTCCGCAAGCTAGCTTAGCCCCATAGCTGTCTGGCGGTGATTACCCACGGTGAAGAGCCCCAATCCCCCATAAGGGCATTGCCGGGAATCGAACCGGTGACCTCAAGAAGGGTCTGGGTGAGGCTGGCCAACTGGGCTACCCCCATATATATATATATATATATATATATATATATATATATATATATATATAACCTTCTGGGGTAGCCCAGTTGGCCAGCCTTACCAACGAGATCAGGAGAAAACACTCAAAAGTGTTAGAACGCATCCTAGCCTAACACGTGGCGCGGGACATGATCAGGGTCCGAGGGGTTTTTTTTTGTCTTTTTAATCTTCTTTTATTTTCCTAACACGCTATAACATTTTCTGGCGTCTAAGATTTTTTTGGCGTTAATTGTATTTATTAAACTTTTTGGCATTTAATTAATTGTTTTTGTGTCACATAGATAATTTTTTGGCGTTATAGCGTTTTTTGGTCAATTTTTTTGGCGTTTTATGCCGTTTTGTATAATATTCACGACGAGTCATTAATATTTTCATAAGTTAACTATAAGACCAAATGTTTTTTGTGGCGTTTAATGAATTTTTTGGCTTTTAATACATTTGACTAGTTGCTTTGCCAGCACCCGTTGTTACATTTTTCACACTACTAGTGTTTTGGTGTTTGTAGTTTCGGCGTTTTATATAATAATGTATTTTATTTGTAGGGAATTAGATAACAAAACAACAGATAACTTGATAACAAAACAATATAAAATGAAAAAGAAAAAAACAATTAAAAATGGTAATCTAATTTCTCTTCCGAATCTTCACTGGCATCAGCCTCTTTGTTCTTAAATTTGTTTTGGCGTTTTGAACCTTTTTTAAATATCTTAGCTAGATTCAATTTTTCCTACATAAACCCCGTCTTTTTCAGTCGAAGCTGCTTAGTGGCAACCTGTTTTTTGGTGTGATATTCTTGTTTGGTGGCATGTCAGTGAAGGTCAACTCTTGCTTGATGCTATTTATAATAATGGAGTCCAAAATAGCAGTTTACACTTGTGTTGATCCCTTTATTCCATGCCGATATTCATCAAGAACAAAGCTTACATGATGGCATATTACTGTCATTAGTCTCTTTTTCTTAAATATTTGTCCATCTCATTCAGTAAAATGTTATTGAGATAACTAACCCCCTTCAGAAGAAGACATTTTTTGGCGTTTTAAAGTGAGTGGTTTCTAGAGGATATGGCTTTTGTGTTTTCTGGGTGTGATCAATTTCATTGTGTATAGACCCCTCTCTTATAGGAGTTTTTTGGCGTGTAGTTTAGGCGGGACTTTTTAATCGTAATAAATGATAGTAATAAAGTAACTGTCTTTTCAATTACTGTTTTTGTATTTACTGTGTTGATCAGCTTTTATCAGTTTTATAGGTGATAGACGTCCCATCTTCTAAGTTTGGCGTTTTTTTAAATGGCTTTATGCAGAACAAGATGACAAAATACAATAACGGAGTAAATAAAATATTAAGCAGGAAAAATGTTTTTTTTTTTTTTATTTTTGGCGTTTTGTAAGGAATAACCATTTTTAGTATTTTTTGGCGTTTTGCTAATAAAGAGAGAAATATATCATTTACTTATCTTAAAAAAAAGAAGATTACATAGAAGAAAAAAAAGAGGAAAAAAATTAAAAGCCTTCGTCAGAAGGTACTTTATCCGAAAAGTATCCATCACTTGCGTCATCTTCTTCCTCCTCGGAGTCTTCATCTGGATCTTCATCTATGTCATCACCTTCACCTTCATCAGCTTCTTGTTCCTGAAGATTCTGAAGCCCCCACTTGAACATGTCTTGCATTAACTCCAATTTTGAGTCTATTTCTGTGTTGGTACAAGTGGCGTTATGCAATTCTTCCAAGAAACCAAGACGCTGCTTTGTCATGATGTTTTCTAGCCAGTAGACTTCCTACTCTCCGCTGTCGTATGTAACGGTCACCATGTCTGTTTCATCATCAAAACGCCATGATGTCATGAAAGGGTCCGGCTTCACATCTGCTTTGATTGGTCCAAATTTCCTGGTTAATGCTTTTATAAGCATATGTGTCTCATGGCATTGGTTGTCTAGAGTGATGCCAAGGGATAAGATTCACCTCTGTATGCCTTCTTCCATTTTTAGAATTGCCCTGACCGTCTTAACATACACCCTCCTTCTGTTGTCAAAACGGAGGACGAATCGCCTGATTTCCAGAGTGTATCTCCATGAAACGATTGTTGCCATTTTTGGCGTTTTGGTTAAGTTGGCGTTTTTGGTTAAAGATGTTTTTTTGCAGGAAATGGTTAGATTGAAGTGATTATGGAAGCGATGATGACGTTTTTGGCGCGTAATTTAGGAGGGAATTTTCTTCTAACAAATGTTAATAACTGAAATTCAGTTACTGTGTTGTTTCATCTTCCTGTAATATCCAACGCGTTTTATGAGTAATTTTTGGCGTTTTGTTTTTAATGGTGTGTTATCATTTGATGGCGTTTTGAATATGAGCGGTAAAAGACCCTTTTACCCTTAATGAAGCGCGTCCCACATAATAAAATTGATGTTATTTACGAAAACGCCACCGCGCAATCTAGTCCATGGATTGTTTTGGTCTGACGACCCATAAACGTTCTCACCGTTCTCACACTTTTCACCGTTTTCTCTAAATCCTGACCCTATATATATATATATATATATATATGGGTTAGGATCAAAGTGGAGGGTTCAAATGAGAACAAATTTTTTGTAAGAATAAATTTCAACCAATAAGAATCCTTCATTTTACTTTATTTAATTTTTGTATTTAATATTAGTGTAAGGGTATATTGGTAAACTTAGATAGATCATTAATTGTTAGTCTTCCTTTTTAATAGCTAGTCAATTTAATTTGTAACTTATTTTCAAAAAATATTTTTTTTTCTAAGAAGAAAAACAATTAATTTAAAGTGTAGGATAAATTACGAGCTGTGTAGGATGAATTACGAGTTGTGTAGGATAAATTTCAATATATGTAGAATACATTTTCAAAACGTGTAGGATAAATTTTGATGTGTGTAGGCAAAAAATTTAGTGTGAAGGACAATAGTCTTTATGACTAATTAATTAGTCAAAGATAATAATAAATGAGATGTAAGAAATATTATTTAATGTTTTACAATTGTACCTTTGTTCTTTTTCTTCTCAATTTAATTTTCTTCTCAAATGAACCTCCCCCTAGGATCAAATACAAAGGATAAAGTAAATAAGAAGGGTAAGAAGGATTCTAGTCCATTGATCTTAGATTTGGATGGTTGAGATTAGTTGTAGGGAAAAAAAGATAATAAAAGGGCATAAAGGGAATCCTATGTTTATGGATTTTCTCTCTCCACATGCAAGGAACTTGCCAATTCCCCCATCGATTTAAAACGTCCATAACTTTTTCATACGACATTTTTTTTTTAAATTTCACCATAATAACGAGCGTTTTTTTATCTTTAATATGAGTACCATATTATCATATAAAAATATAATAAAAAATTTCATTTTTACTGGGTTTTTTTTGCATTGTGTTAAAGTTTTCAGGTCATTGAGTCTTTTAACTGGGTTTTGGTCAGTAGAGTTTCTATACATTGTGTTATTATCAAAACCTATAACACAATGTTAATTTGGGTTCTATCCATTATGTTTTTATAAGAACCTATAACACAATATATGACACAATGAAGATGGTGTTATATCTGAGTTTTCTCTAAATTGTGTTATTAGTTCAGGTTATTGTGTTTAATATGTTATTCATTGTGTTTTAATATGTTGTCCATTGTGTTTTAATAATTTGTTTAATTTTTTTTTATTATCTTTGTTCATTGTGTTTTAGTTTGTTACATATTGTGTTTTTAGTTTGTTTTCCATTGTGTCTTCATCTGCTCTCCATTGTGTCTTTTATCTGCTGTCATTAATTGTGTCTTTTATCTGTTGTCATCAATTGTGTTTTTATTTAGTCTGATACTTATTGTGTTATATGTTACCCCCATTGTGTTATACGTTATGGTCACTGTGTTTTAGTATGTTGTCCATTGTGTCTTTATCTGTTGTCATTGATTGTGTTTTTTTATCTACTTTACGTTGTGTTTTACATCATGTCCATTGTGTTATTATTAAAACCTATAACACAATGTTAATTTGGGTTCTATCCATTGCGTTTTTATAAGAACCTATAACACAATATATGACACAATGAAGATGATGTTATATTTGAGTTTTCTATAAATTGTGTTATTAGTTCAGGTCATTGTGTTTAATATGTTATTCATTGTGTTTTAATATGTTGTCCATTGTGTTTTAATAATTTGTTCAATTTTTTTTTATTATCTTTGTTCATTTTGTTTTAGTTTGTTGTGTATTGTGTTTTTAGTTTGTTTTCAATTGTGTCTTCATCTGCTCTCCATTGTGTCTTTTATCTGTTGTCATTAATTGTGTCTTTTATCTGTTGTAATCAATTGTGTTTTTATTTAGTCTGATACTTATTGTGTTATATGTTATCGCCATTATGTTATACGTTATGGTCATTGTGTTTTAGTATGTTGTCCATTGTGTCCTTATCTGTTGTCATTGATTGTATTTTTGATCTACTTTACATTGTGTTTTACATCATGTCCATTGTGTAATATGCAACTGGGTTTTTGAATTTTTTTTTTGAAAAATATAACAATATGGTACTTATATTAAAGATAAAAAACGCTCGATTTTATGGTAATTTTTTTTTTTAAAAAACAAATGATGTATAAAAAAGTTACGGACGTTTAAAAATTGGGGGGGGGGGGGATAACATGTGACTTTCATGTGCATACTCTCTTTTCTCTTGTGGACAAAATTACCCTTTCTATTTAATTCCTCCTAGGACACTTGTCATTCTCTGGTGGCTTCTTACCATTCTTATTTTTAAATACTTTGTATTATAACTCAACCCATATATATATATCAGGAGAAAACACTCAAAAGTGTGAGAACGGTGAGAACGCATCATGGCCCAACACGTGTCCCACGGCATAGAGAAAGGCGGAGGGGCTTTATTGTCTTTTCATTCTTCTTTTATTTTCCCAACGCGGTATAATATTTTCTGGCGTCTAAGTTTTTTTTGACGTTAATTGTATTTATTAAACTTTTTGGCGTTGAATTAATAGTTTTTGTGTCACATATATAATTTTTTGGCGTTATAGCGTTTTCTGGTTAATTTTTTTTGGCGTTTGTGGAATAATTCACTACGAGTCATTAATATTTTCATAAGATTACAATAAGACCAATTTTTTTCTTTGGCGTTTAGTGAATTTTTTGGCGTTTAATACCCTTTTACAAGGTGCTTTGCCAGCAGCTGTTCTCCCAGTTTTGGTGTTTGTAGTTTTTGGCGTGTTATATAATAATGTATTTTATTTATAGAGAATTAGATAACAAAACAACATATAACTTGATATCAAAACAATATAAAATAAAAACAAAAATAATAAAAAATGGTAATCTATTTTTTTTCATAATCTTCACTGTCATCAGCATCTTCCTTCTTGAATTTGCTTTTGGCGTTTTGAACCTTTTTTGAATACTTTAGCTAGATGCCAACTTTCCTTCATAAACCCCGTCTTTTTCAGAGAAGCTGCTTAGTGGCATCATGTTTTTTGGTGTGATATTCTTGTTTGGTGGCATGTCATTAAAGATCAAATCTTGCTTGATGCTATTTGTAATAATGGAGTCCAAAATAGCATTTTACACTTGTGTTGATCCCTTTATTCCATGCCAATAATCATCAAGAACAAAGCTCACATGTTGGCATATCACTGTCATCAGTATCTTTTTCTTGAATATTTGTCCATCTCATTCAGCAAAATATTATTGAGTTAACCCCCTCAGAAGAAGGATCCATTTCAGTGAAAGCTTTGCCATCTGTGGCGTTTAAAAGTGAGTGGTTTCTAGAGGATATGGCGTTTTGTGTTTTCTGGGTGTGATTAATTTCATTATGTATAGACCCCTCTCTTATAGGTGTTTTTTGGCGCGTAGTTTAGGCGGGACTTTTTATTGTAATAAATCATAGTAATAAAGTAACTGTCTTTTCAGTTACTGTTTTTGTATTTACTGTGTTGATCAGCTTTTATCAGTTTTATAGGTTATAGACGCCCCATCTTCTAAGTTTGGCGTTTTTTAAATGGCGTTATGCAGACCAAGATGACAAAATACAATAACGGAGTAAATAAAATATTAAGCAGGAAAAATATTTTTTTTTTATTTTTGGCGTTTTGTAATGGTTAACCATTTTTAGTATTTTTTTGGCGTTTTGCAAATAAAAATAGAAAAATATCATTTAATTATCTTAAAAAAAAAGAAGATTACATAGAAGAAAAAAAAGAGGAAAAAACATTAAAAGCCTTCGTCAGAAGGTACTTTATCTGAAAAGTATCCATCACTTGCGTCATCTTCTTCCTCCTCGGAGTCTTCATCTGGATCTTCATCCATGTCATCACCTTCACCTTCATCAGCTTCTTGTTCTTGAAGATTCTGAAGCCTCCACCTGAACATGTCTTGCATTAACTCCAATTTTGAGTCTATTTCTGTGTTGGTACAAGTGGCGTTATGCAATTCTTCCATGAAACCCAGACGCTGCTTTGTCATGATGTTCTCTAGCCAGTAGACTTCCTGCTCTCCGCTGTCGTATGTAACCGTCACCATGTCTGTTTCATCATCAAAACGCCATGATGTCATGAAAGGGTCCGGCTTCACATCTGCTTTGATTGGTCCAAATTTGCTGGTTAATGCTTTCATAAGCATATGGGTTTCATGGCATTCGTTGTCTAGAGCGATGCCAATGGATAAGATTCGCCTCTGTATCTCTTCTTCCATCTTCAGAATTGCCCTGACCGTCTTAACATACACCCTCCTTTCGTTGTAAAAAAGGAGGACGTATCGCCTGATTCCCAGAGTGTATCTCCATGAAACGATTGTTGCCATTTTTGGCGTTTTGGTTAAGTCGGCGTTTTTGGTTAAAATGTTTTTTTGCAGAAAATGGATAGATTGAAGTGATTTATGGAAGTTATGTTTTACCTTGTTTATATAATGATGTTTTTGACGCGTAATTTAGGAGGGAATTTCTTCTAATAAATGTTAATAACTGAAATTCAGTTACTGTGTTGTTTCATCTTCCTGTAATATTCAAAGCGTTTTATTACTAATTTTTGGCGTTTTGTTTTTAATGGCGTTTTATTTTTTTGTATGGCGTTTTATCATTTGATGGCGTTTTGAATATGAGCGATAAAGACCCTTTTACCCTTAATGAAGCGCGTCGCACATAATAAAATTGATGTTATTTACGAAAAAGCCACCGCACAATCTAGTCCATGGATTGTTTTGATCGGACGACCCATAAGCGTTCTCACCGTTCTCACACTTTTCACTGTTTTTTCTAAATCCCGACCCTATATATATATGATTAGGTTCAAGAGTGAACAACTTCTTGAGAGTGAACCGTGTGAACTAATCTTAACCCTTGATCATTTTTTAGATTAAAATGGTAAGATTGAAATTAGCCAAGTATGTTTAATTAAAATCCCTTAATTTTCTCCTCTCTTAACTCTCTCTCTCTCATTTTTAATTATTTCTCTATCATTTCTTTATCCATAGATTTTGTTTTAACTTTGATATTGTTTTCTTTTATTATCCGTATATATAGATATCATAATATGTTGTTTTTAACTTTTGATAATTTTCAATAAATATTAAAAATTTTCTATGAGATTGAAATTGTAATTATTTTTGGGCATTAACTCTTTTTTTGAATATGTGATGAAGTTATTTATTTTTGTATACATGTGATATGTTTCGTTTTTATTAATTTCATAATTTTTATATGAATCTACTCGTGCGCATGCGTAATATACTATATGTTGTTAATATACACATATGTAACCATTTTTGAATATAATACACAAATGTATAAAAGACTGTACACACGTGTATAAACTAATAGCTGTGTATCTTGTATAATCTAATAGTTAGCGAGACTGTACACATGTGTATAAAATAACAGTTGTGTATCTTGTATAAATTGCTAGCTAGCGAGACTGTACACATGTGTATACACTAACAACTGTGTATCTTGTATATATGGAAACTAGCGAGATTTTAGGGATTTTGATTATATTGTTTAATAAATGCAATTTACAAAAGACGCAAATATCCTTCTTTCAATTAATTTAAAGGAGGGTTACAACATTATAATTACAATCTTGCCATTGTTTAAAAATATTTAGATGATATAATCCAATGGCCCAGATTAGTTCACACAGTTCACTCTCAACCTAGTGCTCACTCTAGAACCCCACCCTATATATATATAGTGTAAGTTGTAAAACCCGTTAAGGATCTTTCAATGATATCAACCTTTAACTTGTGAAGGTGCGGAAAACAATCACAAGTCGATTCAAGAACAAACAATAATAATCAACACAAGAATAGTAAATGAATCACAAACCGAAATCTTGCATTCAATGATAAAGCAAAGACTGATACAAGACTTCACACTGATTTTCGGCTACTAGCTGGATTTCGCCCCTATGCCTTAGCTTCTTCTGATCAACCTCAACCAATAGGTTGAGATTTGTTTATATACTAGACACATAGGCTTTAGTTTAGGCCCACACAACTCCTAACTAGATAGCCCAACCCATACAATAATCGACCCAAACAAATAAACTAAACAACTACATAATCAACCCTTAAACTATGCTAACCTACATGAATAAACCTTCAGGTTCCAACAATCTCCCCCTAGGTTTATACATGCAGGTTCTTGACACTTCAACTTTCACGATCACCTTGCAACCGATCCTTAAGACCACCAAAACCCTTTGTACGAATATGAATGGCTGATGCAACAGCAGCAGTCCAAGCTTTTGCAATTTCTTCATATTTTTCAGTAGCTCTAATTTGATGACTAGCTAACACTTCCAAATCTTCAAGAGCAACATTCAGCAAATCAATTTGATCCACCAAGCGAAAACACACATCATCATCACAAACAATCACCGCCTGCCCTAAGCGCTCGTCATAAGACCAAAAATGCAATGACTTCAGAGAACCCTGTGGAATCTTTTTCACCAATGGAATCACCTTCTCTTTGTCAGTTACAGGCCAGCGCACAATCTTCATTCGCTTGTTCGTGTATGGATCTCTAATGCCTTTAGCTGGTTTAACAGTGGACTCTGCAGTACGCATTGAAGGAAAACCCTTAAGAACCTCCCTCTTCAACCTCTCGAAAAACATATATCCAGCTCCACCAGGCTTATCATCTACATAAGGTGCTTTAGACAAGTTTGTCAAGTCCACCTTAGTAAACGACTGAAACTGGCCTGAATGTTTGTACCACTCAACAGGTCCAACTTTTCTTTTTATCCACCATCTTTTGCGATCATGATCATAACCCCAGCTAACTACACCAGAACGATTTCCAACCTTATCATAGAGAGTTTCACCAACATCCATTAAATGATGAGTTGCATGAGCATCATCATCATCTGGATTTAGATTCCGATTTTTCATAATTACAAACTCTCTTTTCTTCTTGATTCTTTCAGCCTTCTCTTTGTCTGCAACAGGATCAATAACTCTTTTAAAGTATTGTTCCATAGCAGCACTTCTTTCAGCATCATCCTTTTCAAAGGCCTTTTTTCTGTTTTCAACATCAGTTGGATCAGAGAACTCCTGTCCAAATTTCTTCTCTAACTTTCCACGTAAGTCGTAAACCATGTTAAACAACAAACTAACATCTCCTTGAAGCTGCTCAATCTGTTGATCTTTCTTCACAATCGTATCTTCAAGTTGGATAATCTTCGCATCTTTATGAATTGAATCTTGCTCTAGTACAACCATTCTTTTCTTCATATCTCTCATGCTGATAAACTCATCTTCATCACTAGAATCATCATCAAATGGCATTCTAAATGGCTCTTCAGGTCTTTTACCACTCGAACTACTAGGTACATCAGGAATAATTCTAGAAGGACCTGTAGATTCAGAAATACCAAGTGACACAGTATCAACAACAGGATCTGTATCAACATTTGTAACCTGAATATCAGCAACAGTGGTCTCCAAAACATTTCCTTGAGAGTCAATGTTGGAATCAAATATATCTTCAGTAAAGGTGGTAGTGTCATCAATACTTCTCTCAAAATCAAAATCATATAAATCGTCATCATCTTCAGCAATAGTCATGGATTGATCTTTGTGTTGTTCAACATACATACCGAGTCGAGGATCCCTCCTTTTCCGCTTCAATGGCATGGAATCAGAATCCTTTGGGTCTTCACTAGGCTTTTCACTTGACACTGAAAGATTAGAAGGAGGATTTCCCATCTTATCAGTTACAAATTTTAATTACAAAGCCAAACTTTCAGCAGTAATCACAGGTGGAACAGTAGAAACAACAGTATCAACTTCAGCTTCAGGAGGAAGCTCTTCATCTTCCCCAGAATCACACATAATCTCAATGCCTTCATCGTCAGAGTCAATTGTTAAAATCTCTGTCTCAGGCTCATCTTCGGTACCCATTTGGATATCATGTTCTTCAGCAACAATAGCACTTGCAGATACACTATGCACTGGAACAGGTAGTACTAGTACTGGATTTGCACTAACATCTTCCGTCTCTGCAAACTGACCAAACTTCTCCAACGGAATCAAACCTTCAAACTTCTTTTCAGTACCCTTCTTTGTAGTAAGAGCACCAAAACATGCTGGACCCACAGGCTTTAATTCCAACGTATTACCAGATCTCTTCAATCCTGGATAACGATCATTCAGAATCATCTGCAAGAACCTCGGATACATGAGAAACTTATCCTTTCGAAGTCCAATTGCATTTCTCTTCATTGCTTCCAAGATATATCTTGAATAGTTGAACGGCTCATTGGTAATCACACATATCAAAGCGGCAGACTGAGTGGTATTCAACTGATCAGTTCCCCCTCTATTTTCTGTCATGCACAAAAGGAACATGTGCAACAATAGACGCCAATACGGATGCACAAACTTCTTTATCAGAGGTGGAAACTTCCCTTCGTAGCTTAAACGAGGTAGAATTGCTTCCACTGTTCCAGCTGGAAGTTCTATAGGATCTGTTTCCTGATCATTAAATCTTAACGCTTCTCTAATCATCTGCTCAGTCACTATCACTTTCGTCTTTT
>JARYGA010044863.1:0-23248 GCA_030545235.1 Helianthus tuberosus
TCTACCATGACTGGGTTGGACAGCCAAGTCTGGTATTTCACTTCCCGCAGGATGCCTGCGGAGAGCAGTTCCTGTACCTGCTCTTCGATCGCCGCGTTTTTTGCTGATCCAAGGTGGCGTTGGCCTTGGATCACCGGCTTGATACCTGGCATGGTATTCAAGAAATGTTGCGCGATTTCGCGTGGCACCCCTGTCATGTCTGCGGGTGTCCATGCAAAAATATCTTGGTTCCTGAAAAGGAGTTGCTTCAGGCGCGCTCTGATGGTAGGTGTCAAGGCATGGCCCAACGTGACCGTTTGCTCTGGGTGTCTTGCGTTAAGCACCCATTTTTCTGGTTGCGTGTTGGGGGTGGGCCTTGCTACCTTGGCTGGACGCAGGTCGTCCGTAGACATAACTTCTCTTCGGGCGTATATTACCGCGACCCCCGTCTCGGTTGGGAAACCAATGGCAGAGTGAGGGACGGATGTGATCATGTTGAAGTCGCCCTGGGACTCTCTCCCGAGAAGTACGTCAAACTTGGAGGTGTGCGGTAAAACATGAAGTTTACCTCCTCCGTTCTTGTGTGCCTCCCGTTGGCGAGGCGCACAGGAAAGGTAATCTGGCCCAGGGGGAATACGGTTTCCCCTGCAAACCCGGCCAACGGGTAGTCCGCTGGCTGCAGTCGATCTTTGTCTTCTTGATCGAACTGGTTGAAGCATTGCTCGTATATAATATCGGATGTACTGCCCGGGTCGATGAACAATCGCTCGGTGCAGTAGTGAGCCAGGTGGCCTGTGATAACCACGGTGCGTCTATCGCGCGGGCTGCCTCAGACTTTTGGAAAGACGACTTGCTCGTCTTTCCAGTCATTGTCCGGTCTTCTTGCCGCCTTGCGCGGCCTTCCTCTTCCCCCATTGATCATGTGGGTAGAGGCCACGTACATGGTCCTCTTACCTGTGGAGGTGCCCTCGTTGTGGGGAGTGATGCGCTTGGTAGCTTTTTGTGCGCCTGTCAACAGGTGTTGCAGTTTCCCCTCTTTTAGGGCTCGCTCAATCTCCAGTCGGAGACTGATGCAGCTGTTTGTTGTGTGGCCATTGTCCTTATGATACTCGCAGTAGAGTGCGAGATCCTGGTTCTTTTTGGACTTCATCGGTTGGGCCGGTCGCAGGAATTGTGCGTCCATAAGGAGGACGTCACTTGGTGACTGGTTGATCTCGGTCCAGCTGCGGTCCCGAGACTCCTTCTTTGACGCCCGATTTTCACGCTGGGCGTTGATTGTAGCCCTTGCGTCGGGCTGGTTGTTTCGTGGGACATATGGCCTGGAATCGCTGCCACGATTCCATGTGTCCCGGTTGCGCTTATTGCTGCGCTTGGGCTCTTGGCGGGAAGACTGGCCTTCCGCTTGGGGTTGTGCCTTTGACATGTGCGGTCTTAGGGACCGCTGAGTCTGGGCGTATGTTTTGACCGCAGCCATGACATCTTCCCACTTCTTAGGCAAACCATCTTTGCCAGAGATATTCATAACCATTTGCTCGTCTTTAACGGCAACAATGAAATGGTTACGTGCCATCTGGTCGGCGACATCGCTTATCTCTAGGCATTCTTTATTGTAACGGACAACGAACGCTTCAAGCGATTCGTTATCCCTGCGCCAGATGTTCATGACGTCCATGGAATCACGTTCATGGCGTCGTTGCTGGCTAAAGTGCGCGAGGAACTTTTCTTGCAAGTCCTCGAATGAGGTCAGTGACCCTGGTGGTAGAGAATCGAACCATGCCCTGGCCAGACCTGTTAGGGTCTGTGGGAAAAAAGTGGCACCAGGTGGGTTCATCCCATCTACCGTTGCATCCGGCGCCAACGAAGATGTTGTTGTGATCATCTGGGTCGGTGGAACCATTGTATTTCCCAATGTTTAATGGGAATTTTGTGGTGGTGACATCGGCGTGGGCGATTTCTGGGACGAATTTGGAGTTTTCGGCCGCAGATTTCGGCCTGTAGGGTTGGCCGCGGTGATGCTTTGCAGCGCGGAGGTACGTAGTGCGGGGGTGAGTGGGAGGAACGTAGTTGCGTCCTCCTGGTCTGCTGCTGGTGGCATGGGATTCTGCACGGTATATACCGTCGTCCGGATCGGTATAGCCTTGCCCTTCACGGTGGGACTGGGGTCCCAGTCGGCTATGAATGCCTAGGCCGTGGTGGGCTGTAGACTGTCGCCTAGTTTCGCCATGTGGGCCTAGGCGACTCTGTATATGGCTCCTGTGGTGGGACCCATATGTGGGGTCGTCCTCATCAAGTGTGCGGACGTCGCGGTAAGAGGAACCGCGATCTTCGTGCCTGCTTTTGGAGGCCGGATGTGTTGGGGCCCTGCCGTCATACTGTAAAGTACGACCCGCAGGGGTGTGTGGTGCTGGGGTGGGCCCCGCAGATACTTGCGCTTCTGCGCAAGCTCTGTTGTATGTTGCAGCCAGCATAGCTGCTTGTTGGTCGTACCAGGCATGAAGGTTCATGCCTGTAGGTATCACAGGAGCGTACTGTGATAAATCGTGTCCAAAGGTAAGGGATGCGCCCCCTTGCGTTGATGTGCCAATGTGTTCAGCATTTGGAGCTTGGGGAATGGTTCCCGCAGGCCCTTGGTTTGCGGGGTTTAGGTTATCCCCGGTAGTGTTGTTTTGACGATCAGACATGATCTTTGGAGAGAAAGGGATGGTTGGAAAAAGTGCTAAGAGTAGCGGTGGGCGCCAATGATGAAATAATGGTTAACCAGGTGGGTTAACTCACTGGTCTCGTCAAGAGGGTTAATCCCTTCTTTCCGAGGATCGCCGGCTGGATCGTCTGGGGGTGGGTTTCCTGCACAAGGAAACAAGCCGTGACTCGCAACAAGGAGGATGGGGTGGGGGTGCTCCTTGTTACCACTCTCCGGCGTGAGAATCAGTAGTTTGCTTGGGAAGCAAAGTGTGATAGTAGTAGTAGTGAGAGAGTTGAGAAGTGATACCTCAAACCTGGTTTGGGGTGAGTATTTATAGCCGAGGAGTGAAGGAGGGTAGTTGAATAGCTAGCCTGACATCGCACAGCTATTTGCAGGTGTGTCAGACCTGTCGGTTACGGTGGTGATGCCACGTCCTGCTGTGGTGTCAGAGCGTTGTATACACGTGGGCCGATAGGCGACTGTTCCCAGTGCCACTTGCACTGTGGTGTCAGACCCACTTGCCTCGTAGGCAGGATGCGGTGCCAGGCCGCATCGCTGCTTGCGGTCATTGATGTTGTTCCCGCGTTGGTTGTTCCATCCATGATTTTATGCGGGATGCGGTGTCATGCCGCATCACCGCTTAGCGACTGTTACTGTTGTCCAGATCCCTTGTCGTGACGAAAATGTCCATAGGATGCGGTGCGGGGCCGCATCGCTATGCGTAACATTGGTTTCCGTCCTTAAGGTAAGTCTTCTCATCATTGGACAGATTGGACCGCTGTGTTCGCGTGTGACCACGCGGACACAGGTGAGTTTATTGCTGGTGGAGGTTTTTGATAAGGGTAATGGTCATTCGCGGTCATGCTGACGCGAGATCTGGGACCATACCCCTTCACCTATCTACAATCACCCAGATTGTATCATTTCCTTTCTTGGTTTTGGGTAATTTAGTAACAAAATCCATTGTTATCAATTCCCATTTCCACACCGGCATTTCTGATTGATGTAACAAACCTGAGGGTTTCTGGTGTTCAGCTTTAACTTGTGAACAAGTTAAACATTTGGAAACATAGGCTGCTATGTCCTTTTTCATTCCTATCCACCAAAATTTTTTCCTTAAATCCTGGTACATTTTATCACTTTCTGGATGCATAGTATACTTAGATTTATGGGCTTCTTCTAGTATACGATGACGTAGATTTCCTAATTTAGGTATCCACATTATCTTTTCATGGAATCTCCAAATTCCATCTGTTCCTTGTTCTAATTCTTTCAGCATACCTTTTAATTTTTCAGAATCATCCTTGATTACTGACTCTTGTGCTTCTCTTATCTGATCATTTTAATCTACTTGCAGATTTAATTTAAGAGAACGTACCCTTTTTGGCTTTTCATGATACTTTCGGCTTAAAGCATCTGCCACTACATTTACTTTTCCTTCATGATACTGGATATCACAATCATAGTCACTAAGCATCTCCATCCAACGTCTTTGTCTCATATTCAACTCCTTTTGTTTGAAAATATACCTTAAACTCTTATGATCAGTGAATATGGTAAACTTACTACCATAAAGGTAATGTCTCCAAATCTTAAGAGCAAAAATTATAGCTCATAATTCTAAATCATGGGTTGAATAATTCTCTTCATGATTCTTAAGTTGTCTAGATGCGTAAGCTATAACCTTTTGTCGTTGCATCAATACACATCCATAACCTAATCTAGAAGCATCACAATAGACTACAAAGTCTTCAGTTCCTTCTGGTAATGCTAGTATGGGTGTATGGGTTAATCTTTGCTTAAGAATTCGAAAGGCTTCTTCTTGTTTTACTTCCCATTCAAACTTAACAGATTTACATGTTAGCTTAGTTAAAGGAATGGCCTTTCTAGAAAAATCTTGAATAAATCTTCTATAATAACCGGCCAATCCTAAGAAACTTCTAACCTCGATTGGTGACTTAGGGGTTTTCCATTTAGTAATTGCTTCAATCTTTGTGGGATCCACATGAATTCCTTCATGATTGACTAGGTGTCCGAGGAATTGTACCTGTTCTAACCAAAATTCGCACTTAGAGAATTTGGCATAAAGTTTTTCCTTTCTTAATAAAATTAAAAGTGCGTGCAAATGCTTTGCATGATCTTCTTTACTCTTAGAATAAATTAGAATATCATCTATAAAGACAATTATGAATTTATCTAAATATGGCTTACATATTCGGTTCATCATGTCCATAAATGCAGCTGGGGCATTGGTTAAACCAAATGGCATGACAGTAAATTCATAATGACCATACCTCGTTCTGAAAGCGGTTTTAGGAATGTCCTCTTCCTGTACCTTTAACTAATGATATCCTGACCTTAAATCGATTTTAGAGAAAAATCAAGTTTTGATCAAACAAATCATCGATTCTCGGTAATGGTTACCGATTCTTAATCGTGACTTTGTTCAATTCACGGTAGTCAATGCACATACGCATTGATCCGTCATTCTTTTTAACAAACAGTATCGGCGCTCCCCATGGCGACGAACTTGGTTGTATAAATCCCTTCTCAAACAATTCGTCTAATTGTTTCTTCAATTCTTGCATTTCTGCAGGTGCCAAACGGTAAGGTGCTTTGGCAATCGGTGATGTTCCTGGTAGTAGGTGAATTCTGAACTCAATTTCTCTGTCTGGAGGTAGTCCTGGCAATTCTTCTGGAAATATATCTGAAAATTGAGACACTACTGGAATGTCTTTTAAATCCTTTCCTTTAGTGTTAGTGATTATGGAAATCAAATACACTATAGAATCTTTTCTTATATAATTTGCAGTTTTCATCACAGAGATAAATTTTGTGGATCTAGATGTTTTACCTCCTTTAATTGTGATCGTTTTACCCTTTGGTGAATTTACTTGGATTGACTTCCCCTGTATAAATATATATATAGGAGAAGGATCCGTTAGGAACCACCCTTTATTGCGAGAACCGCGAGAACCAATATGAACACAACCAAAAATACCTAAAAATAGCTAAAAACACACAATTTTCTTTAACATTTTTATAAAAAAATCGCTACTTTTAGTAGGCAAAAATTTTTTTTGTGGCTACTAAAAGTATCAATTTTAATGTAAAAAATATTAAAAAAAAATGTGTGTGTTTTTAGATTTTTTTAGGTTTTTTTGGGGGTTTAGTTTTTAGCATTTTAGCTTGGGGGTGGGGGAGGGGGGTTTAGGTTTTTTTTTTTTTTTGGGGGGGAGGGGGGGTTAGTTTTTAGCATTTAGCTTGGGGGGGGGGGTTTAGGTTTTTTTTTTTTTTTTTTGGGGGGGGGGGGGGGGAGGGTGGGGGTTATGTTTTTTTTAGATATTTTTTAGGGTTTTTTTAGCTATTTTAGGTTGTGTTCACATTGGTTCTCGCAATAAAGGTGGTTCTCGCATGAACCTTACCCAATATATATATATATATATATAGGGTCAGGATTTATAGAAAACCGTAGAAAGTGTGAGAACGCTTATGGATCGTCCGATCAAAACAATCAATGGACTAGATTGGCGCGGTGGCGTTTTCGTAAATAACATTAATTTTATTACGTGGACGCGCTTCATTAAGGGTAAAAAAAGGTAAAACATCATTTCTCACATAAGACGCCATTGAAAAATAAAACGCTAGATAAATACAAAACGCCAATTTTATCACTGCGTACTTTTTTCTGTGTTTTTATTTAAGCTCTCTGCTACAAAAACGCCACAAAATATGAAACGCCATAAAATATAACGCCAAACCTTACATCCCGCCTAAACTACGCGCAAAAAAAAAATCTATAAATAGAAACGTCTCACCACCTTCCGTTTATCACACAAAAAAAAACACAGTGGTTCCTAAAAAAATACAACACAATGTAAAACGCTAAAAAATACAATGATGGCAAACATCTTTTCTTTGATACTCAGTAATGTTCTGCATGAAGTTTCGCTGAATGATTTGTTATGTGAGTGTCGTAAGACTTTACTGCATGAGATGGATAAAATTAAAAAAAGATGGACTGATGACACCCATATGTCATTTTGTCATCTTTGTTCTTGAAGAAGGTTTGGATGATTAGAAGAGACCTATACCAGTGTAAATGCTATTTTGCCCTCGATGATTATAATGAAGACGACGGGCAGATAGCATCCACCCCAAAGGGTTGATCTATATCTCCAACATCCACAAAGACACTTCAACACATGAATAAAGAAAATAAACCACGCCAAACCCAAAAAGCCATTTATTTGTGACAGTTCTTGTAATTTCTAAAGAAAAAAGTGACTGATGACCCTGAAGATATAGATCATAAATTGCTTTCTATTTGGTTTTTTTTTATTTTTTTTATCTGTTGTTTGTTTTGTAATTTCAGTTAATAAACAATAAAAGTACATTAATACTATAATGAAAAATATAATAAAACGCCAAAATGAGCAATGCTTGTAAAACGTCATGATGCCATAAAAACGGCCCCAAAAAACTTCCAAACTATAATAAAATTACTTTGAACAACTACTATTATAAAAAAAAGCGTGAAACAATATAAAACAAAAAAAATCCAATCGTTATCTAAACACCATTGGAAAACAAAACGACATAATTACAGCCGTCAAGATTAGACGTGTTACACCATAAAAACAGTTGAGTCTGAAAACAAAACACGGTAACTGCAAAAACAGTAAAATGAAACGACGGAAAACATAATTACTAACATTTATTATATGGAAACCAAAATACATGGGGAATTAAATTTATTAATCTTTTTCAAAACACCATTATTACCTGTAATGCGTGGGGAAAAAAGTCAATATAAAAGAAGACCATGAAAACACAAGCTCAAACACGCAAAAAACATTGACTAAAACGCCACATATTGTCCAAAACGGCAAAAACTTTAAAAATGGATAAGGTTATTGCATGGAGGTTTGAAAGGAAAGAGAAACGATTCATCATAAAGTTCTCTGATAGGAGAAGGGTAAAGGTAAGGACAATCAAAGCCATGCTTGGAATGAATGAAGGGGTTCAGAGGGATATCCTGACCCTCGGGGTTCCAATGGCTAACGATTGTGAAAGAACCCGAACTGTAATAAAAAGACTGAAGAGAAAATTTCCGGCAGAAGATGATGAAGATGATGATGATATTGACGATACTCCTCTACCAAAACTTAGCAGTTGGGTGATGCATGAGGAAGAAGGAACGCTTGAAGTGACTTATAAAAACGGGGTGCAATATTCATTGCCAATGGAAGAAATGTTGAAGACAGGGTTGCTGTCACGGCCCCCGACCCCATCCTGGGAGCGAGAGCCGTGAACCAGCTAGATGGTATCGGTGTTTATTAATTACGCAGCGGAAAAATTTTTCATCAGGATCGTAGTTAGGAAATGATTTCAAAGTTTTAAAACACCGAACTTTTAATATAAAACAAATGAGCTTAAAACCATATTTAATTCAATTGTTTTTATAGGGATAAACCCAAATAAACAAAACATAATTTTCTTCTTTTATTCAGGTGTTTATAGCCACTTTATTTAAGCCTTCAGTGCTCCTTAGCTGGCTTCTACACTCTTTATAGCAAGTTACCTGAAACGTGTTTTGAAAACATTTTATAAGTAATAAATATCGGCGAGTTCATTCCATTTTTATAAAATATATTGTTATACTTTACAGCATCAAGGTTTTTATATTTATTTATATTTACCCAACTCAATCAGTATTTGTCACATGGTAGCAGTTCCGATGTGACAGTGGTCATATCACTCATTAGCTCACTTTCGTCCAATAGTGAATTTATCAAGTAATATATATACATATATATATATATATCTTACTATTATATTGGTCACTAGGCGATTCCTGTGACAGTGGTCAAATCACTGTTGATCATTCACTCAACTAGTTACTCGGGTCATATTACTGTTGATCATTCTCTCAACTAGTAATTGTGGTCATATCACTGTTGATCATTCTTTCAACTAGTGACTCGGGTCATATTACTGTTGATCATTCACTCAACTAGTAATTGTGGTCATATCACTGTTGATCATTCTTTCAACTAGTGACTCTGGTCATAACACTGTTGATCATTCTTTCAACTAGTGCCTTTGGTCATGTCACTGTTGATCATTCTTTCAACTAGTGACTCTGGACTTGGTAGTGTCCCGTGACATAACTTTGTCAAATATATTTTCGATGGCACAAAACCACTTAACCTAAAAATGAAATATATCATTTTCTGTCAAACTAATAGCTATAACTTTTATCAAATATAATATATTAAGTAAATAATTGTGATATTATTCTTTAATATATTAACGTAACTAAGATTAAAATATAATCTTAGTATATTAAAAGTATAATATATTATTTTTGACTATTTTATTATGGTATACATTTATAGACTAAACATTATTTTATAATGTAAATAGTAATTTAGGGTTATTAAATATATTTTCTTTAATATATATTTTAATAATGATTAATAAAGCTCTATTTTAGGTACACACCATTTAGATTTATTTCAAACATACATTAAATTTCTTAATGATTTAATGTTAAAATAATATTAGTTATAGGCTATGGCTACTGGGCACAATTCCCCCTGTGATTTTGGTCATGCTACTATTGGTTAACTTTTTGGCCAATAGTAACGAGGGTCAATTAATGTATAAAACCTTCCATACCGGCAGTTATTGCAGAATATAAAAATTTAATTACTGTAAGTATAACTGATAAATATTTAGGATTTTGGAAAAGCATTTTTTAAATATAACTGTATCACAAAAAGGTGATAAAACTGTGAGAAAAGAGAATAGACTCACATTGTAACTTTAGGGCTCAACTAGAAAGCCTCCCGGAAGAATCTTGGGTATAACTTCTGGGCTATTTAACATATATATAGGATAAGGATCATGTGAGAAGTAGTAGGCTAAATGAAAAACTTGAGAAGCATTCTGGACCACACATTTTCCCTAAGCAAAAAAATGCAAAAAAAAGGTGAAAAAATGCAATTTTTTTTTTTTTTGGAAAAATCGCAGTTTTTTCTTTAAGAATTAAATTTAAAAAAAAAATTTTTTTTTGGATTTATACACATGTGTATATTGTTAATCTTTTAACTATACATATATGTATATTGGCAATTATACATATATGTATATACATGTTTAAAATTGAAAAATAAGTGTTATTTAGGGTTTAGCATTAGTATTTAGGGTTTAGCATTAAGGTTTAGGGTTTAGCATTAAGGTTTATGGTTTAGGGTTTAGCTTTAGGGTTTAACATTAGGGTTTAGCATTAGGGTTTAGCTTTTGGGTTTAGCATTAGGGTTTAGCTTTTGGGTTTAGCTTTAACTTTTGGGTTTAGCTTTATCTTTAGGGTTTAGCATTAAGGGTTTAGCTTTAGTGTTTAGTTTTAGCTTTAGGGTTTAGCATTAGGGTTTAGCTTTAGGGTTTAGAGTTTAGGGTTTAGCGTTAAGGTTTAGCTTTAGTGTTTATGGTTTAAAATTAACAATATACACATTTTTCAATTTTAAACATGTATATACATATATGTATAATTGACAATATACATATATGTATAGTTAAAAGATTAACAATATACACATATGTATAAATCCAAAAAAAAAATTAAAAAAAAAATTAATACTTAAAGAAAAAGCTGTGATTTTTCAAAAAAAAAAAAAAAAATTGCATTTTTTTCACCTTTTTTTTGCATTTTTTGCTTAGGTAAAATGTGTGGTCCAGATTGCTTCTCAAGTTTCTCAAATAGGGTGGACTTCTCTTAGGATCCCTACCCTATATATATATATTTGCACTCATGTTAAGTATATTAACCCTAATTCAACCTTGTCCCTATGTCACGAGACCGAACCCAAACGAACTTAGTCGGGCAGAGCCTTGACATGCGTTATGGGGCTCCAGATCAATCGGAAAGGGTAGCGGTGATCGGGAGTTAAAACACTTAAAATGAGGCAGGGCTTTATTATTATTATAGTGTAAATAAAAAAATTAAGAATATATATATAGAGAGAGAAAGCGAGATCGAGAAAAACTAAAGAAAGGGAAAGGTTCTGAACAATTGAAAGTGCATAGGTTTCATGCTATTTATAGTTGAAATGCCAAAGAAAGGTAAAGGACACGTATATATTCCATTTAATGCAAAACTTGATTTTTGTACACATATCCACATACGTGCACAACTTTGATTTTCAAAATTCTATTTTTTCCTTTTGTGGACACACGTCCACTTTGATTTTTTTTCAAATATTTTAATCTTTATTATTATTTTATTATTTATATATTATAATTAATTCAACTGCTTCACTTATTTGGCGTTTATAACTTCTAAAATATGACGTTCTAGAAAACAATGAATATGTCATTAGAACGAGAATATTTATGTCTACATTTTGAACCAAGTTTCATTAAAAACGGAGTACGTCCAAATACAATGTATTTTAATAATTTAATTATTTTAACGGTTCCTAGGCCCGTGTAGGTACTTCATAATTCTAACAGTCAACTTACCCGTAATCTACCTGTCTAATTATATAAGTTTTTATTTTAATAGAAAGGTCGCCCATATACAGGCCAATTAATTAGTGTAATATTCCAACCAACTATATAAAATAGTTTTTTAAGACTATTTGGGTCGAATAATTATATTAAAAACAAAACTAGTTACTAGTGGTTAATAAATTTAAACAACCTTTAACTCTTATATGATAAAAATGGAAACGTTACATCCTCCCCACCTTGTTTTAAATCTCGTCCTCGAGATTTGGGCTACGATGTCTCTTTTAGATTTATGTTACGTCTTAGTCAATAAGAACAATATTAAGGTAAATGACACAGAATCAAGATATGTTCAAATGAATACGAGGGTATCATATAACAATTTAGAAAGCAATGGTTTAACTGAATTAGATCTAGAAATTGATGTCAAACGAATGAGATGAAATGATATAGTTTTCAAGGTGATTAGGTTCAAGCCAAAAGAGATATATGATCAATAGATATCTAAATTGAATGTTTACAAGTTGTGAATGACTTTTAGAATCAACATAATTTATTGTCAAAGGAAAAATTAATTTGATTGTCAACTGAGAAAGACTCAGGATCAACAAGCTCGAATGAAATAAAAGCACGGAAATGATTTGTCAACTATCGAACCATGACATGAGAAAAATCAATGTGTTGACATTTATTGAATTGCAGGGATACACCGAAATACAATAGAGTTTAGTGTATCATTGTCTTAATACATAATTGTATCAAGACTACTTTTCAATGATGAGTCAAACGAAGGACATACGTGGTTTTGAATGATTCGTATGATTATAATTAGCCCAAGCTACAAGTTTATATCGACGCCACAAGGTGTCGAAATGATTGAAATAGCTCAATAATTACGGTGACCGAACAAATTCACAGTTTTTGTAATCAACTGAAAGTTTTAATGAAGAAAATTTCAAATAAATATTATAGGATTTTCAACTGATGATGAAAGACCAAATGAATATCATAGAATTTTCAATGAAAAAATCTTTAGAGGTACACAGGAATATAATACGAATTTGTGTACTCTTATCTTAACACATAATTGTATTAAGACTGTTTTAAGGTAATGAACCAACAGAAATTAAAATCCGTACATCAGGTGTGAAAATGATATTAGCTCAAACGTCAAGTTAATAAAAACGCCACCACAAGGTGTCGTAACCAAAAAACAGGATTCAATGAAAGTGAAGACCAAACAAGTCTGTTATGGTTTTGAATAGATAAAGCGTTTGACAGGATGAATTTATTTAATAACTTTTATTTGTACTAGGGTCAAATAATAACTTAACTTAGATATTACATATCAGCGATTGCGTTTGGAATCATTCCTGCTTCTTGCGTAGTAAGTACGAATGATCGCGCGTTCTTCTTAGCTCCGTCTGTTGTTTTCGTCTTGTTGTCGGGTGCTTTAGTCAGTTTTGGGCAATATGGTTTGATGTGTCCTGTTTCTCCGCAATTGTAACAGATATTAGTTTTCCTTCTACATTATTCCTCTATATGCCCGGTCATCTTGCAGAAGTTACAGTAGAGTGTTTTTCTAAAACGGCATCTTCCTGAATGCTTTTTGTTACAGTTTCTGCAGATAGGTTGTTCCAATGACGGTTCAGTTCTTTTTTTCTTGTAGAATTATTGGGAAATTTTCTGAGCTAACTCCTTCTTCCTGTTTTCTTCTCTTGTGCGGATTAGTCTATCTGTCAAGATGTTAGCTAGTTCGACTGTTTCTTCGATAGTCTGTGGTCTAGCGGCCTTGACCATGTCTCGGATTTCGCTAACTAATCCCAAAATATAACGAGAAATTAGTACGGGTTCTGGCGAAGCCAGAGTTGGTACCATTCTTGCGTATTCGAAGAACGTTGTCGTATATTCACGACAATTCACATCTATCATTTTATGAGTTAGGAACTCGTTAGCCATTCGCTCCTTTTCATAAGGGGGACAAAATTTCCTTTCTGCCATTTCCTTGAATTTTTCCCAGTTCATGGCATAAGCCATGTCACTTCCTTTTGCTTGAAGAATTGTATTCCACCATTCTAAGGCTTCTTCCTTAAAGAGGTTGGATGCATAAATCACCTTATCTTCTTCGGCACATTTGCTGATCTTCAGAACAACTTCCGTCTTTTCCAACCATCGCAGAGCAGCCGTGGTGCCTTTACTGCCTGCGAACTCAGTTGGTTTACAAGCTAGAAATTCTTTGTAGGTACACCCGAGAGTCATCGCCTTCATTTTCTTGGGAAATGGGATTTTGATAATATCATCATTGCCTCCATTGACACTATGGCTAAAACTATCGTCGCGGGTATGCTTGCTACTCACAACTTTGGTGGGTTCTACGGGGTTTTTAACGGCTTTAATTATTAAAGGTAAAGCGTTAGCTATTCCTTGGGCTATTAGATTTTCTATAGCATTTTTATCCAAAGGATTTTCATTATTAGCATGAACTTCTGGATTATGTGATACTTCATTCGACATCTGAATTGCAAACATTTTCACTTATTAATATCACTGAATAATTAAAACAAAATGATACTTTCAAGAATCATATGACATATATATATATATATATATACACATATATTTAAATCTACAAAAATAACACATAGGTTATTTTGTATTAATTTCCTAACTTTATTGTTTCATATTAGGTATTAAAAGAACACCTAAATAGCTTAAACAAGTGGCTGTGATACCACCTTCTGTCACGGGCCCCGACCCCATCCTGGGAGCGAGAGCCGTGAACCAGCTAGATGGTATCGGTGTTTATTAATTACGCAGCGGAAAAAATTTTCATCAGGATCGTAGTTAGGAAATGATTTCAGAGTTTTAAAACACCGAACTTTTAATATAAAACAAATGGGCTTAAAACCATATTTAATTCAATTGTTTTTATAGGGATAAACCCAAATAAATAAAACATAATTTTCTTCTTTTATTCAGGTGTTTATAGCCACTTTATTTAAGCCTTCAGTGCTCCTTAGCTGGCTTCTACTATCTTTATAGCAAGTTACCTGAAACATGTTTTGAAAACATTTTATCAGTAATAAATACTGGCGAGTTCATTCCATTTTTATAAAATATATTGTTATACTTTACACCATCAAGGTTTTTATATTTATTTATATTTACCCAACTCAATCAGTATTTGTCACATGGTAGCAGTTCCGATGTGACAATGGTCATATCACTCATTAGCTCACTTTCGTCCAATAATGAATTTATCAAGTAATATATATATATATATATATATATATATATATATATATATATCTTACTATTATATTGGTCACTAGGCGATTGCTGTGACGGTGGTCAAATCACTGTTGATCATTCTCTCAACTAGTGACTCGGGTCATATTACTGTTGATCATTCTCTCAACTAGTAATTGTGGTCATATCACTGTTGATCATTTTTTCAACTAGTGACTCGGGTCATATTACTGTTGATCATTCTCTCAACTAGTAATTGTGGTCATATCACTGTTGATCATTCTTTCAACTAGTGACTCTGGTCATAACACTGTTGATCATTCTCTCAACTAGTGCCTTTGGTCATGTCACCGTTGATCATTCTCTCAACTAGTGACTCTGGACTTAGTAGTGTCCCGTGACATAACTTTATCAAATATATTTTCAATAACACAAAACCACTTAACCTAGAAAATGAAATATATCATTTTCTGTCAAACTAATAGCTATAACTTTTATCAAATATAATATATTAAGTAAATAATTGTGATATTATTCTTTAATATATTAACGTAACTAAGATTAAAATATAATCTTAGTATATTAAAAGTAGAATATATTATTTTTGACTATTTTATTATGGTATACATTTATAGACTAAACATTATTTTGTAATGTAAATAGTAATTTAGGGTTATTAAATATATTTTCTTTAATATATATTTTAATAATGATTAATAAAGCTCTATTTTAGGTACACACTATTTAGATTTATTTCAAACAAAAATTAAATTTATTAATGATTTAATGTTAAAATAATATTAGTTATAGGCTATGGCTACTGGGCACAATTCCCCCAGTGATTTTGGTCATGCTACTATTGGCTAACTTTTTGGCCAATAGTAACGAAGGTCAATTAATGTATAAAACCTTCCATACCGGCAGTTATTGCAGAATATACAAATTTAATTACTGTAAGTATAACTGATAAATATTTAGGATTTTGGAAAAGCATTTTTTTAAATATAACTGTATCACAAAAAGGTGATAAAACTGTGAGAAAAGAGAATGGATTCACATTGTAACTTTAGGGTTCAACTAGAAAGCCTCCTGGTAGAGTCTTGGATATAACTTCTGAGCTATTTAAAATATATATATATATATATATATATATATATATATATATTTGCACTCGTGTTAAGTATATTAACCCTAATTCAACCTTGTCCCTATGTCACGAGACCGAACCCAAACGAACTTAGTCGGGCAGAGCCTTGACATGCGTTATGGGGCTCCAGATCAATCGGAAAGGGTAGCGGTGATCGGGAGTTAAAACACTTAAAATGAGGCAGGGCTTTATTATTATTATAGTGTAAATAAAAAAATTAAGAATATATATATAGAGAGAAAGCGAGATCGAGAGAAACTAAAGAAAGGGAAAGGTTCTGAACAATTGAAAGTGCATGGGTTTCATGCTATTTATAGTTGAAATGCCAAAGAAAGGTAAAGGACACGTATACATTCCATTTAATGCAAAACTTGATTTTTGTACACATATCCACATACGTGCACAACTTTGATTTTCAAAATTCTATTTTTTTTCCTTTTGTGGACACACGTCCACTTTGATTTTTTTTTTCAAATATTTTAATCTTTATTATTATTTTATTATTTATATATTATAATTAATTCAACTGCTTCACTTATTTGGCGTTTATAACTTCTAAAATATGACGTTCTAGAAAACAATGAATATGTCATTAGAACAAGAATATTTATGTCTACATTTTGAACCAAGTTTCATTAAAAACGGAGTACGTCCAAATACAATGTATTTTTATAATTTAATTATTTAAACGGTTCCTAGGCCCGTGTAGGTACTTCATAATTCTAACAGTCAACTTACCCGTAATCTACCTGTCTAATTATATAAGTTTTTATTTTAATAGAAAGGTCGCCCATATACAGGCCAATTAATTAGTGTAATATTCCAACCAATTATATAAAATAGTTTTTTTAAGACTATTTGGGTCGAATAATTATATTAAAAATAAAACTAGTTACTAGTGGTTAATAAATTTAAACAACCTATAACTCTTATATGATAAAAATGGAAACGTTACACCCTCCCCACCTTGTTTTAAATCTCGTCCTCGAGATTTGGGCTACGATGTCTCTTTTAGATTTATGTTACGTCTTAGTCAATAAGAACAATATTAAGGTAAATGACACAGAATCAAGATATGTTCAAATGAATACGAGGGTATCATATAACAATTTAGAAAGCAATGGTTTAACTGAATTAGATCTAGAAATTGATGTCAAACGAATGAGATGAAATGATATAGTTTTCAAGGTGATTAGGTTCAAGCCAAAAGAGATATATGATCAATAGATATCTAAATTGAATGTTTACAAGTTGTGAATGACTTTTAGAATCAACATAATTTATTGTCAAAGGAAAAATTAATTTGATTGCCAACTGAGAAAGACTCAGAATCAACAAGCTCGAATGAAATAGAAGCACGGAAATGATTTGTCAACTATCGAACCATGACATGAGAAAAATCAATGTGTTGACATTTATTGAATTGCAAGGATACACCGAAATACAATAGAGTTTAGTGTATCATTGTCTTAATACATAATTGTATCAAGAGTACTTTTCAATGATGAGTCAAACGAAAGACATACGCGGTTTTGAATGATTCGTATGATTATAATTAGCCCAAGCTACAAGTTTATATCGACGCCACAAGGTGTCGAAATGATTGAAATAGCTCAATAATTACGGTGACCGAACAAATTCACAGTTTTTGTAATCAACTGAAAGTTTTAATGAAGAAAATTTCAAATAAATATTATAGGATTTTCAACTGATGATGAAAGACCAAATGAATATCATAGAATTTTCAATGAA
The DNA here is from genome assembly GCA_030545235.1 of Helianthus tuberosus. Taxonomy (NCBI): domain Eukaryota; kingdom Viridiplantae; phylum Streptophyta; class Magnoliopsida; order Asterales; family Asteraceae; genus Helianthus; species Helianthus tuberosus. Next base: position 17,325 of record JARYGA010044863.1, read on the forward strand.
AAAATCTTTAGAGGTACACAGGAATATAATACGAATTTGTGTACTCTTATCTTAACACATAATTGTATTAAGACTGTTTTAAGGTAATGAACCAACAGAAATTAAAATCCATACATCAGGTGTGAAAATGATATTAGCTCAAACGTCAAGTTAATAAAAACGCCACCACAAGGTGTCGTAACCAAAAACAGGATTCAATGAAAGTGAAGACCAAACAAGTCTGTTATGGTTTTGAATAGATAAAGCGTTTGACAGGATGAATTTATTTAATAACTTTTATTTGTACTAGGGTCAAATAATAACTTAACTTAGATATTACATATCAGCGATTGCGTCTGGAATCATTCCTGCTTCTTGCGTAGTAAGTACGAATGATCGCGCGTTCTTCTTAGCTCCGTCTGTTGTTTTCGTCTTGTTGTCGGGTGCTTTAGTCAGTTTTGGGCAATATGGTTTGATGTGTCCTGTTTCTCCGCAATTGTAACAGATATTAGTTTTCCTTCTACATTATTCCTCTATATGCCCGGTCATCTTGCAGAAGTTACAGTAGAGTGTTTTCCTAAAACGGCATCTTCCTGAATGCTTTTTGTTACAGTTTCTGCAGATAGGTTGTTCCAATGACGGTTCAGTTCTTTTTTTCTTGTAGAATTATTGGGAAATTTTCTGAGTTAACTCCTTCTTCCTGTTTTCTTCTCTTGTGCGGATTAGTCTATCTGTCAAGATGTTAGCTAGTTCGACTGTTTCTTCGATAGTCTGTGGTCTAGCGGCCTTGACCATGTCTCGGATTTCGCTAACTAATCCCAAAATATAACGAGAAATTAGTACGGGTTCTGGCGAAGCCAGAGTTGGTACCATTCTTGCGTATTCGAAGAACGTTGTCGTATATTCACGACAATTCACATCTATCATTTTATGAGTTAGGAACTCGTTAGCCATTCGCTCCTTTTCATAAGGGGGACAAAATTTCCTTTCTGCCATTTCCTTGAATTTTTCCCAGTTCATGGCATAAGCCATGTCACTTCCTTTTGCTTGAAGAATTGTATTCCACCATTCTAAGGCTTCTTCCTTAAAGAGGTTGGATGCATAAATCACCTTATCTTCTTCGGCACATTTGCTGATCTTCAGAACAACTTCCGTCTTTTCCAACCATCGCAGAGCAGCCGTGGTGCCTTTACTGCCTGCGAACTCAGTTGGTTTACAAGCTAGAAATTCTTTGTAGGTACACCCGAGAGTCATCGCCTTCATTTTCTTGGGAAATGGGATTTTGATAATATCATCATTGCCTCCATTGACACTATGGCTAAAACTATCGTCGCGGGTATGCTTGCTACTCACAACTTTGGTGGGTTCTACGGGGTTTTTAACGGCTTTAATTATTAAAGGTAAAGCGTTAGCTATTCCTTGGGCTATTAGATTTTCTATAGCATTTTTATCCAAAGGATTTTCATTATTAGCATGAACTTCTGGATTATGTGATACTTCATTCGACATCTGAATTGCAAACATTTTCACTTATTAATATCACTGAATAATTAAAACAAAATGATACTTTCAAGAATCATATGATATATATATATATATATATATATATATATATATATATATATATATACACATATATTTAAATCTACAAAAATAACACATAGGTTATTTTGTATTAATTTCCTAACTTTATTGTTTCATATTAGGTATTAAAAGAACACCTAAATAGCTTAAACAAGTGGCTGTGATACCACCTTCTGTCACGGGCCCCGACCCCATCCTGGGAGCGAAAGCCGTGAACCAGCTAGATGGTATCGGTGTTTATTAATTACGCAGCGGAAAAAATTTTCATCAGGATCGTAGTTAGGAAATGATTTCAGAGTTTTAAAACACCGAACTTTTAATATAAAACAAATGGGCTTAAAACCATATTTAATTCAATTGTTTTTATAGGGATAAACCCAAATAAATAAAACATAATTTTCTTCTTTTATTCAGGTGTTTATAGCCACTTTATTTAAGCCTTCAGTGCTCCTTAGCTGGCTTCTACTATCTTTATAGCAAGTTACCTGAAACATGTTTTGAAAACATTTTATCAGTAATAAATACTGGCGAGTTCATTCCATTTTTATAAAATATATTGTTATACTTTACACCATCAAGGTTTTTATATTTATTTATATTTACCCAACTCAATCAGTATTTGTCACATGGTGGCAGTTCCGATGTGACAATGGTCATATCACTCATTAGCTCACTTTCGTCCAATAATGAATTTATCAAGTAATATATATATATATATATCTTACTATTATATTGGTCACTCGGCGATTGCTGTGACGGTGGTCAAATCACTGTTGATCATTCTCTCAACTAGTGACTCGGGTCATATTACTGTCGATCATTCTCTCAACTAGTAATTGTGGTCATATCACTGTTGATCATTCTTTCAATTAGTGACTCGGGTCATATTACTGTTGATCATTCTCTCAACTAGTAATTGTGGTCATATCACTGTTGATCATTCTTTCAACTAGTGACTCGGGTCATATTACTGTTGATCATTCTCTCAACTAGTGCCTTTGGTCATGTCACCGTTGATCATTCTCTCAACTAGTGACTCTGGACTTAGTAGTGTCCCGTGACATAACTTTATCAAATATATTTTCTATGGCACAAAACCACTTAACCTAGAAAATGAAATATATATTATTTTCTGTCAAACTGATAGCTATAACTTTTATCAAATATAATATATTAAGTAAATCATTGTGATATTATTCTTTAATATATTAACGTAACTAAGATTAAAATATAATCTTTGTATATTAAAAGTAGAATATATTATTTTTGACTATTTTATTATGGTATACATTTATAGACTAAACATTATTTTATAATGTAAATAGTAATTTAGGGTTATTAAATATATTTTCTTTAATATATATTTTAATAATGATTAATAAAGCTCTATTTTATTAATGATTTAATGTTAAAATAATATTAGTTATAGGCTATGGCTACTGGGCACAATTCCCCCTGTGATTTTGGTCATGTTACTATTAGCTAACTTTTTGGCCAATAGTAACGAATGTCAATTAATGTATAAAACCTTCCATACCGGCAGTTATTGCAGAATATAAAAATTTATTTACTGTAAGTATAACTGATAAATATTTAGGATTTTGAAAAAGCATTTTTTAAATATAACTGTATCACAAAAAGGTGATAAAACTGTGAGAAAAGAGAATAGACTCACATTGTAACTTTATGGTTCAACTAGAAAGCCTCCTGGTAGAATCTTGGCCATAACTTCTGAGCTATTTAAAATATATATATATATATATATATATATATATTTGCACTCGTGTTAAGTATAATAACCCTAATTCAACCTTGTCCCTATGTCACGAGACCGAACCCAAACGAACTTAGTCGGGCAGAGCCTTGACATGCGTTATGGGGCTTCAGATCAATCGGAAAGGGTAGCGGTGATCGGGAGTTAAAACACTTAAAATGAGGCAGGGCTTTATTATTATTATAGTGTAAATAAAAAAATTAAGAATATATATATATATATAGAGAGAGAGAGAGAGAGAGAAAGCGAGATCGAGAGAAACTAAAGAAAGGGAAAGGTTCTGAACAATTGAAAGTGCATGGGTTTCATGCTATTTATAGTTGAAATTCCAAAGAAAGGTAAAGGACACGTATACATTCCATTTAATGCAAAACTTGATTTTTGTACACATATCCACATACGTGCACAACTTTGATTTTCAAAATTCTATTTTTTTTTCCTTTTGTGGACACACGTCCACTTTGATTTTTTTTTCCAAATATTTTAACTTTTATTATTATTTTATTATTTATATATTATAATTAATTCAACTGCTTCACTTATTTGGCGTTTATAACTTCTAAAATATGACGTTCTAGAAAACAATGAATATGTCATTAGAACGAGAATATTTATGTCTATATTTTGAACCAAGTTTCATTAAAAACAGAGTACGTCCAAATACAATGTATTTTTATAATTTAATTATTTAAACGGTTCATAGGCCCGTGTAGGTACTTCATAATTCTAACAGTCAACTTACCCGTAATATACCTGTCTAATTATATAAGTTTTTATTTTAATAGAAAGGTCGCCCATATACAGGCCAATTAATTAGTGTAATATTCCAACCAACTATATAAAATAGTTTTTTTAAGACTATTTGGGTCGAATAATTATATTAAAAATAAAACTAGTTACTAGTGGTTAATAAATTTAAACAACCTATAACTCTTATATGATAAAAATGGAAACGTTACATCCTCCCCACCTTGTTTTAAATCTCGTCCTCGAGATTTGGGCTACGATGTCTCTTTTAGATTTATGTTACGTCTTAGTCAATAAGAACAATATTAAGGTAAATGACACAGAATCAAGATATGTTCAAATGAATACGAGGGTATCATATAACAATTTAGAAAGCAATGGTTTAACTGAATTAGATCTAGAAATTGATGTCAAACGAATGAGATGAAATGATATAGTTTTCAAGGTGATTAGGTTCAAGCCAAAAGAGATATATGATCAATAGATATCTAAATTGAATGTTTACAAGTTGTGAATGACTTTTAGAATCAACAGAATTTATTGTCAAAGGAAAAATTAATTTGATTGTCAACTGAGGAAGACTCAGAATCAACAAGCTCGAATGAAATAGAAGCACGGAAGTGATTTGTCAACTATCGAACCATGACATGAGAAAAATCAATGTGTTGACATTTATTGAATTGCAAGGATACACCGAAATACAATAGAGTTTAGTGTATCATTGTCTTAATACATAATTGTATCAAGACTACTTTTCAATGATGAGTCAAACGAAAGACATACGTGGTTTTGAATGATTCGTATGATTATAATTAGCCCACGCTACAAGTTTATATCGACGCCACAAGGTGTCGAAATGATTGAAATAGCTCAATAATTACGGTGACCGAACAAATTCACCGTTTTTGTAATCAACTGAAAGTTTTAATGAAGAAAATTTCAAATAAATATTATAGGATTTTCAACTGATGATGAAAGACCAAATGAATCTAAAGAAAGTGATGAACAAAGCGATGAGTACATCTCTGATCTAATCACACCCACAGAAGACTATTAGTTTATTTTGATTTCGTATTATTGTAATTTTATAAAATATTAATCTATGGTAATCAATTATTAACAAAAAGACCCAAAACGCCAAAAATGACAGGGAAAAAGCCATAACGCCAAAAAAATTAACTATGTGACACAAAAAGAATTAATTCAACGAGAAGAAATCTGAGAAAAACAGTAAAAAGCCAAGTAATTAATGATTCTAGATAACGCCAAAATTATCTTGCACGCAAAAAATAAAAGCAGCATGTCAAACGCGAACATCTGGAAAGGAGAAGAATACTAAAAAGACAAAAAAAACCCTCGGACCCTGATCATATCCCGCACCACGTGTTGGGCCAGGATGCGTTCTCACCGTTCTCACACTTTTGGCCGTTTTCTCCTGATCCCGTTCCTATATATATATATACGGTGGAAATATGGAAATCTCTTTACTTATAAATAAAAATGCTATACACTTGGCTTGGTTAGCCCCCTCACTTTAATTCTCCTAAGTTAATGTATTACTATGCTGCCACGTATGCATTTGGTACATGTGTTGATTCATTTATACGTGTTTTTCCTTCTCACAAATTATGAAATTATCTCAAAAAATCTCTAATCTCTAAATTAGGTTTTAATTTTAGATATTCTTCTCTCCTACGCCGCCTACATGAAGAAAACCCTTCTCCGGCCACTGGTCTTTAACTATTAATGCCCTAAATCATCTATATCAGATCAAGACATGAAAAAACCCTTCCCGTGCTACCGATCTTCAACTATCAACGCCCTAGATCGTCTATAACAG
>JARYGA010044864.1:0-58180 GCA_030545235.1 Helianthus tuberosus
ATGAAGGAAGCGAAGTGATGATGAAGTGAACAAGAAAACCATCACTGATCTCCATCTCTAGGCCCTTCAACTTATTGGCCATGTCATGCATCATCATGATGTGTTCGCGAATGCCGCTCCTCCCATCATACTTAGTCGTCACCAGCTTGAGGATAAGAGTGCTAGCGTGTGCTTTTGATGTTCCTTTGAATTGATCCTCCACAGAAGCCAGATAGGTTTTAGCATCTTCAGAATCAGGAATGGCCCCTCTAATTGAGTTATGAATGGACTGCTTCATGAACATGAGAGACATGCGGTTACACCTAGTCCACTTATCATGGAGTAACTGCTCAGCAGCAGTACTAGTAGCAGTAAGGTCCGCTGGCTTATTCTCTCTTAGAGCATAATCAAAGTCCAGCAGCCCAAGAGTAAGCATGAGGGCATCCTTCCAAGCAGCAAAGTTATCACCAGTCAAAGGTGGAATCCCTTGATTGGGTGCTGATAGTGGAAATAAGATGAGCAAGTTATGATACTAAGAAAGAAGTCTTAATGTGATCTAAGGGCATGTTATACTAAGGCAGGCATAAATAATGACCATTATAATTATGAAGCTGTGATAATGTCTATTACTAACATCAAAATAATAGACTTAGTAAAATTCTATTTAAATGAAGACAAATCAGCTTTGGCCAGAAGTGTAATCATTTAAATATGTGTGCAAAGTAATTGTGACAAATCAGCTTTGGCCAGAAATGAGACAATCACTTTAGTTATGCACTTGTCAAGTCATGCTAAACATAAATGAATTAAATCAGCTTTGGCCAGAATTAAGACATTTCAGGTTTGTAATGCATACTTAACATAGCTTTTAATAATACTTGAACAATAAATAGATGTAGTAAATCAGCTTTGGCCAGAATTAATACATCAGAAGCTCATTCAAGTTAAGCTATATTTTGGTTTTGCAAAAATTATCTGATTCTGATTAAGTAAGTAAGTAAGTGTTAACAAAACCAAGTATTTAATAGCAAACCACCTGTTTAGGTCACATTAAACAGCATAAAAAATAATGAGGTCTCGAGTCGCAATCTTAGTTGCGAGTCGCAATCTTAGTCTCGACTTGTAATGGTCATGGTTGCGAGTCGCAATCACAGTCTCGACTTGTAATGGTCATGGTTGCGAGTCGCAATCTCAGTCTCGACTTGTAATGGTCATGGTTGCGAGTCGCAACCTTAGTTGCGAGTTGTGATGATTGCAGTTGCGGGTCGCAACCTTAGTTGCGAGTTGTGATGATTGCTGTTGCGAGTCGCAATCTCGTGGTTGCGAGTCGCAATCTCGTGGTTGCGAGTCGTGATCTCTGTTAACAGCTGCTGATTGTGATAAAACTGAAACTCGATTTTTAAGGGATTTGGGATAGTATTTCCTGTTTTAATTATGATCTAAACTTATCAAGGATTTCGAAAATAATAACTGATTATCTCTTTAACAGTTTTCGAAAATTTAATAGATAAAAATTTAGATCAAAACAGTAAAACACTTACTAATCCAAAATTATATTCCAAATCTTATGAATTTTTCGAGTTTCTTATAACATAAATGATGAACCCTAAAAATAATAAGAACATAATCTGGAAATCCGAAACCTGATTTTAATGGTTTTGTAATGAATTTCGTGACAATAAGCTTAATCCTTTTATGATTTCGGGTCAATTTATCAAGTAACAATTTTCGAAAACAGGGATTTCGGTATCAAAGACCCGAAAACAGCCGAAACTTTTAAAGGCTTTAAAAAATTCGTTTTCCAGATTTTTGATCCGAGAATAATGGATACAAAATCAGAACTGATTTATCAACATATGCTCTGATACCACATGTTGATCAGTTCTGTTTAAACTAAATGGAAAACATGAATAACATACCTGTTATGGCATTCAAAGCAGAGGAGAATCCAGTCAGAGAACCAGCCATTGAGTTCGACATCTTTGTCAGTATGATTCGGTTCCTCCTTAGGGTGTAAAGTAATGATGGTGATGATAACCGAAAGTAGGGTAAGGTTTCGGTTGAGGGAGAGAGTTCGAATTGATGTTAATGAGGGTTGTGATTATTGTGTAAAGTGTGTAAACTGTCTAACCCTTTAACTCTCTAATAAGTCCCTTATTTATACACCCAAGAGGAAACCTAATTAGTTAATAAGGGTAATATGGTCCATCAACAATTACCAACTAATTATAATAGGTTATTAATATATTTTGATCTAATATAATATAAATGATTATATAGGCTACAAGATTAAATACTAAATAAATAATATTTAATCTAACACAGATGTGGCTTTGGCTTTGGCTTGATATCGGTATCACTTTCTCTATCTCAAGACACTTTCTCTCTAATTACCTGACTACCTGCACCACCCACCCACCCGCCACCACAATCCCCACCACCACCTCCACACACCACTTGTAATCACCAATCAAACCAACCACCCACATCTGCCACACCACCACCCATCTACCCCCAAAACTCCATCTTCCACAAACACCCACAACCACCACCGGCGGCGGATTCTGAATATGTGGAACGAAAATCGACGACGACATATCTGTTGAACGACGCGGAGCTGTGGAACGAACAACGGTGGATGTGTTGAACGACGACATATCGATTTGGACGATGGCGGAGCTATGGTGAGCTGCTGCTCTAGTGGTTGCCGATGGCGAATCTATGGGCGGCGGATCTGTATAGAGAGAAGTTGTAGAGAGAGAGAGGGAGAAAATTGAGGGAAAAAGATGGGGCTTTTAATTATTTATTTTAGTGTTTAGGGTTAAATGACCAAAATACCCTCGTATGGGATCCACTTGGTCAGATTTAACCATAAAAAATTAACTAAGTTAGAGCTAAAGGACATAACTTGCAAGAGTTTGCAAACATCGAGTACGTTTTCGGTAATTATTGAAGACAAAGTACACGATTTTCAATAAATGACATACATAAAGACGATTTTTTTAATTTACTCTTATTTTACTACAAAAGATTTGCTATTTATTCTCTCTTTTCCCCCTTTCATTTTCGGAGCCCTAAATTCCCGTTCTTTGAACTTTCCAATCCCCAGCTAATGAACTACTTGATCGCTTGAGGGTTTCCAATTCATGGGTAAGTTACTAAGTTGTAGAACTTGCATTGTATCTCATTCTTTTATTTGTTTACGTTTTAATTAATGAGATTCTGTTCAAACTATCCTCTTTATGGCATTGTTTACGTTTTTTTGAAGTCATGGTTTTGTTGAATGTAATGACAGATAATCATCATACGAGGAGGAGGTTTCTAACCTCCAATGCTGACAAGGACATAATCAGTAACTTGTCAGAGGATTTGCTAGACCCGATTTTTGAGCGGCTCCCCGTTAAAGATGCTGTAAGGACAAGTGTTCTATCTAAAAAGTGGAGATACAGATGGACCACTATGAAGACACTGGATTTCGATAACCAATTCTCTCATCAGTTTTTAAAAATCAGTTGTAATGGGTTAATTAGGGTTTTAAACCAGATTATGATCCTTCACAAATGGTCCCATTTTCAAATTTCATCTCCATATACCAAAACAGATATTTATTGATAGTGTCAAAGAAGTTGATCAATGGATGTTAATCCTATCAAGGAATAATGTTAGGGAACTCCACATTGTGAACACCAATCGGATTTATCATATTCCATCCTCCGTATTCTCTTGTCTACAATTGACAAAGCTGAACTTGTTTAATTGTATTTTCAAGCTACCACTTGCGTGTAACATCTGTGCTTGTAATCATTGTGAACAGTTCTATTATCAATAAAACAATGTTATTTGATCCGAATGTTTTTTTGGTTGTGTTTTACACTTTTCATGTTTTGACTTTTATGTAAATTCAAACTCTATATCACTTTCTGGAGAGTTATACGCAAACTGGTGCGTAAACGTACTTAGTTTAACGCGAAAAATACTCCGGAACATCAACATATACTTAACATACCTTAAATAACCCTTACATAACTTAGAAATAAGTTTTGAAGGCTTTGGTATGGCAAAAACAAGTTAATTCGACTACAGGGACTAAACTTGACAAACTGCGAAAGTATGCCAATTTGAACTGTAACGAACATTTCGGAACATGACCATAAGGTAAACATACCATAAATATCCTTTACATAGCTTAGAAATAGGCTTTGAGGGGTTCGGTATGCTAAAATAAACTTTTGGGTCATTCAGGGACTAAAAGTGTAAAAAAGTGCACAAGTTTGCATTTTCGCGCATAACTTACGTTCTGAATACATCCGGACATCCAAAAATTTATGTAAGCACTAAAACATTTTATTTTAGTGTTTGGCATAAGAAAAATCCATTCGTCGCGTCATTTGGATCGTTTTTCGCGCTTATGCGCATTCCGTCGTAATTAAGCGAACATCGCGATCGTACGGCCAAACGAACCTACATCTGAGATATTTTTGAGCATGTTTCATGTCCACAATGTTTAGGCATCATTTTAGGGCCTTAAAGTTGGCTTTACGGGCCTTAGAAGTGTCGGAAATGGCCTTAAACACATGCAGGGACCAAAACTGTCATTTCTGAAACTTAAGTCTGATCTGACAAGTCCAGGCGGCCCGCCTGAGTTTATGTGCATCCTGAAGCGGGCCGCGTCAGCCTTCCTGACCAGATTAACTGCATTTAACAGCAGATTCCAGCTGTTTAATCCACAACCACACACTCACACATGCTTAGTCAGCAGATAAGAACTCATTTTTAGTCACCATACCGTTCCAACACATGTACGGGTGGGATTCGAGCACGTTTTCCATGAAACGATCTTAACGGTTACCCGAAAACTATAAATACCCCATCACCCCAACTTCAAAACTCACTAGAATCTGATCTTAAAGACTCTAAGTTGGAACCATTGTTTCATACCTGAGTTATTTCGATCTAGATTAGCATTCGGGGACCCTTCGTAAGTATTCTTTCGTTCTTTTATTGCTTTTCGAGTCTTCGAGTCTGATGTTTGACTTTCTGCGTTGACCAGTTTATGGTCAATGCGAAGTTCGTTTGAACTTCGCAACGTGAGTGTAATCACGTTGGTTATAGTCCCTTGGGACTATGCCTACTGATTACCACGTTGTCTAGGGTCGTAGGGTAAGCGATCTAATAAATCGCTTATATCTTCGAACCCGACCCATTTGGTCGATCATTAGGATCCGACCAAACACATTAGGTGACCATAGTAGGTAGGGAATAACCTTCCGAGGTTATACCCTATGGTCACATCGTTTGAGTAGTTGTATGATAGGTAGTTTATATGCCTTAGGTAAATTACCAGAATACCCTTTTCATGTATAATTGGTAATTAAGCATATGTAACCTAAACTTTTGTCACATAACTGATTATGTAACATGTTTAGGCATATAACACTTATCATAGGGCTAGTTAGGCGGTCCGAACGCGTTTTACGCGAACGACGCGTTAAAGTAGCATAAGCTACCTAAACGGGTCGTAATGGGTCACAAGCACTTATGTTAGGTTTCATTTAGTATGTAGGCTTTGTTAAACCATATTACACGAGTCTCCATACTCGTTTGGTTTACGAACCCTCATTCTATCCGATCTTCCGATTTAGGTCCGGTTTATTAACATAGTTACCTATATTAGGTGCCGTTTGATTCTGAGATCTCTATCATTGTTTGGTTGTCACTCCAGGACTACTGAGTAATCTCAAGTGAGTACATAGACCCCTCTTTTACTGTTTTCCAAACTGTTTTGGGGTGGAACACATGTGCCTACTTGTTACTTTCATGCTTTCCTGTTTTCACATCATATATCGGCTATGTTTGTTAGTACATTATAGTACATGATTTCATTACATTTCATGCTATGTATGTCCATTGTGTGCATACTTAGTACATTGTTTTACATTACATTTCTGCTATGTATGTTGACTGATAGCATGCTAGCACATTGATTTACAAGACTTTTTCTGCTTTGTATGTTAACTTAGCATACTTAGTACATTGTTTTCATATGACATGTCTACAACTGCTATAACATTTGGTTTGCACAAAGGGGTCTTTATTACGTTCATTAACATTTGCTACGCCGCTCGGTAGTAAGTAGTGGTACCATAGGACTTGACAAATCCCATTCCTGACATCCCGGGTTTGTTTGGATGTAAGGAATGACTGAATCCGAAAACATTTCTTTTGATAACCTTGACTGAAAGGGTTATCCGACTGTCTCAAGGCTTGAATGTATGCGTTAACTTACCACATAAATGTTTGTATCAATGTAACATGCATTACTTCGCAAAACATAACTTTTTGATATATTCAAAATACTTTGTTTCGTACATTTATACATTTTGGACTCTGTGACAATACTGTACTTACAATACATAACTTTTGTTACACATTACTTGACTACTTTTGGACTTATAACATTTGACATGGCTTATACAAGGACTTTTGACTATTGGTTTAAACATAGGCTTTATACATTGGTGGTTTGTTTAAAGTGATTTAAGTAACGAGGCATGTGTAATATGATACAAGCATGGTGGATACGCCGCTAGTACTTCCTATATATAAGTGTTTGTATGGTATTACATATTGTAGCGTTATTTAAATCATTTCAATTTTAGACATACGACATTTTATACAAATAACATACTTTTCACAAGACATTGTTTTACAAAACAACATATCTTATACAAACTCATTTTACTTGGCTGTTTATTTAACCATAATTTATGATCTTATTTATACATATCATCTGATCTTATCGTTTTTCAAATGATTTACAAGACAAAACAATTTACATGGTTCATGACTGACTATTATTAAACAATTTCTTAAACTTACAAGTCATGAATCCTATTTTCACAAAACCTATGTATCTCACAGGCATTTTTATGCTGACGTACCTATTTTCACATGTGTTTTTTCAGGAGCTTTTCCGTAGGATGATGATCGTGACACTAGGGCGGACATGTGCCATAGAGACTAAAAATGAAGATAGAACTAGTTTAATTATGTTATAAACTCGTTATTTCCAGTTTAAGACAATGTAATATGCTTGTTGATAAATAAAATACAACTTTGAATGCCATGGTTATGAAACAATTAATTCTGTTACAACACTCCCCGACGTTTTCCGCCACGTTTTGTATGTTATACGTGGTCGGGGTGTGACATTGCGTTTAAGGGATTTCCCAATCTTCAAGAGATTTATCTCATATATGTTAATTTTGGGGGTAATTCAGGTGGAACTGTGATCAACTTACCACAACTTAAGAAATTGATACTTTATGGTTGTGGCAATGTTAACAACTTCAACATCAAGGCTGAAAAATTGCAGATTTTGTGGGTCGACGGTTGTTCTTCTGATGCCAGTGCCATGGTGCTCCAGTTGTTGCATAGTGAACACCTTGATTCAGTTTATATATGTCTGTCAAAATCCATAAAAGATTTTATTGTTAAAAGATTTAGTTTTACTATTGATGGTTATTTTCTCAAGGTATGATACAAACTTTTATATTAGAATGCTTAACCTTTGTTTTTTGTCAGTCACAAACTAGCATTTGCACAAAAGATTTCTAGTTTGTTAGTCTGATATAGTCCTCACGTTATTTCGGTAACTTAAAATCTCACTTTCACCGCACAGATTTTGGCTGTAGAAAAGTTTCCAAACTCGCTTCCACCTGTGGTACAATGCTTACAGGAACTGGAATTCACAAGTTTTCATTTCAGAGATTTGAATCAACTTCAAGGTGCTCTATGTATGCTTCGGAACTCACCTAATTTGAAAGGACTTCGTGTGAGCCATATGCAGATGGTAAAGAGGGTTTAAAGCTTGTTAATATCTTTTTTGGCTTATATAGTTATATAGTAAACAGTAGGATGTTAATATCTGTCACACCCCAACTGATGGCGGAATCATCGGGGCGCGACACTAGGCGAATCAGATTGCTCAGGAGAATCCATAACAACTATTAGCGACAATATTTAATGTGTTCATTATCCCATACTAATAAAAAAATACAATCACATAAGTTATCACAGATGTTGTGTTCTCTCGAACAATACAAATCCAACAACCTAGATTTTTTGTTAAGTTTCTAGACTTCCTAGCTTGATTTGATGTAGTCTGCGTCTAAACCTGCAACATACGTTAAAATAAAGTCAATACAAAAGTATTGGCGAGTATACATGTTTGATATGTAATAGCATAGTAGATTTAAAAGTGCTGCGAATCTCCTACATACATAAACGGGATACACGACATATATACTCACAAAACCGATACTACCAGCTAAGTCCTCGATGCTCGAATACGCGATGGCAAACTAGACCCCGTCGGGGGCAATAGTACTATACTAGTCATGGTGGGACGTCGCGAGTATAAGTCCTAGCACATATGTATCTAGCATCACGTATAACTATGCACGTAAGTCATTCGCAAGTGATACATAGTTTAAGCATTTGATGTGGCTCGATTTAATAACAACGTATGTTACAGCCAAAAGTGCAAAAGCAAAAAGGGTTCAAGTATACTCACTGTGCGTATTTAGCAAGAATACAACTTGATTGGATTGATTCAGCGTGCGTCTGAGTTTGCCTAAATATGGAATGGTAGCGTAAGCGGGACGCGGTGTGATCAACGGTAAAAAGTTGAATAATAGAGTTAGTGGTAATCCGGTCGGATGGCATGCTGTCCGGTCAGATGGCATGTTATCCGGTCGGATGGCATGTTGTCCGGTCGGATGACATGTTGTCCGGTCGGATAGCATGCTGTTTGGTCGAATGGCAATTCGTTCCAGTTTTCTGATTAAGTCATTCGTTCGGAAGAACTATTGACTTAGTGACTGTCCGATCGGATGGCAATCCGGTCGGATGGTCACTCGTTTGGATGGTGATTGACTAGTGGCTATCCGGTCGGATGGCAATCCGGTCGGATGGTCACTCGTTCTGATTGACACTTTGTGTGGACAAGGTTGGACTGTCACTCGGTCGGATGGCAATCCGGTCGAGTGGCATCTCGTTTGAATCTGATGAACTTGAAAATTTAGTGTTTAAAAGTCCCAAGTGCAATCTGGCCGGATGACGGCTCGGTCGGATGGCAATCCGTTCCGACGTCCTGATCGTCTTGAGCTTGATGGTTTTTGAAAAGGATATTGGTGGTTTGACCGAAACGACGTGACATCGTGCTAACCAACTGAAATTTCATCAAGTCCGACCCGTTCTAATAGGCGGGAACCACCCCGTTCCATCATATCTGGCCGTTCTTGACGGTTTCCCATGTTTAACCCGAAATCACATAACTCTTTGATTAGTTAACATAGATTTGAACGAGATTTGTGTAAAAACATATGGAAATCACTCAGATCCGAGCTGTTCATGGTGGGACGAGGTCACACTTTGAAGTTCATATGAACTCTTGATGACATCATCCTAGAACACCTCAAATCAGTAGATTTCATGGTTAAAAGTTGAGATTTAAAAGATAGAAAGGTGTAGAATCGTGTGTAGATCATAGAAGTACAAGATTTAGAGTGAAAACTTACAAGATTAGCGAGAAATCGGCAGAAAAAGGGCCAAGAGCGTTCTGGTCGGACGAGAGCTGTCACATCAACTGTTGTTGATGTGACAAGTGAGGTATTTATAGGCAAAGGAGGAGAAAGGAGGTGATGTGGTCCGACAGGATGGCTGTCCGACCGAAGTGTCATTCGGTCAAACACCTCCGACGAGCTGAGTTTTGGCATTCCGTTTCGATCGTTAAGCGTTGTGATAGTTTGGTTACACGTTTTCATACCCATATATATGTATATTTATTATAATTAATCACAAAAGGTCGTATATACGTAGCCATACTTTCAATATTCGGTGCGGTAATCGAGTTTTGTTTCGAGCCTGCGTTGTGTTATGACGCATCACGGCCATCACAGAGGGTAGAGTAGGTCCTCTCTCGACGTTATCGTGGGCGTTAGTGTATGCGTTGTGCCACAATGCCTGACGGGGTACTATTCGCTCGTATTGTCATCATCGTCACGACGACCGATGGGGTAGTACTCACACGGAGAGTCATCGTTGGCATGAATGTTTGTGATGCATTACGACGCGTCACGGCTAACACGGAGGGTAGACTTGGTCCTCTCTTGACATCACCGTGGCTGTCAGCAGTGCAATGTGAGGTGATAGTGATAAAGTATGCGAAAATAATCGAATATACTGTGAGGTAGCGATGCATGCGATATAGTTACATTATGATCCGAATCTCTGGTGCTAGGCGTAACGAGTAGTAACAACGCACGAACGTGCAGGTTGTTACAGTCTCCCCTGCTTTAGGAAATTTCATCCCGAAATTAAACCAACAGGTAGACTTATGAGAGTTGTTCCGTATAAGTAACGATACAGCGAGTTGAGCGACTGCGAGAGCGTCTCGAGTATGTGAGGTCGATTGCGATAGAGAAGAGCGACGTAATAACAAAGTAGTATCCCACGAGTTAGCGTTCCAAAAACATGTCGAGTTTCGAAGAGGTTACCAAATCATTGCAATTAGATATTGAAGAAAGGAATACTTGAAAATTTTCTTATAACGTAGGGTCAACTGAGTCGATGTTAACCAACGTTGCAAGAAAGTTTAGGTTTTGAACATTTTAAAGAATTCGAAAAATGAAAACGGAAGTTAAGAAAATTCTCCTATGACATGCGTTCAGGCTGAACTCGATGCCGAACCAGCGTCTTAAGAAAGATTTCGTTTTTGATGTTGCAAAAGTTTTAAGGAAAACTGGACTTATGAAACTTCCCTTAGGCACGGAGTTAAGCTGATTCGATGCTATCTCCACGTTGTGAGGAAATTTCACTTGTCCAACGGTTTTAATAAAAAAAAAATTTAGTGAAACTTTAAAAGTTGTAATAGTACAAAAGGTAATTACAATCGAGCCCCACATGGCACTTTTCCCACGAAAGTTTGTTAATATGGTTAAAACACTTATATATAGGAAGTACCAGGGGCGTATCCACCATGTTTTACCCATATCACTTCCATTCCGTGAGGCGGTGTCATGTGTGTCGATATGACACAGATAGAATTTCGTCTCCTTAGTCCAAGCGATAGAAGGTTAGACCGAGTCGCGGGTAGAATCGAAGAGGTTAAGCGACGAGATTGATTGCAAAACCTAGCGATGACAGCGCGTGCGAGTAGCTTGATGACACATAAAGTCAATAGCGTGTCTTGGTAGGCTACGACTGCCAAGCGATAAGCGAATGAATTGATTAGATTCCACATTAAATTTCACATGGCATGTTTCCACGAGAGTTTGTTAACATGGCGAAACACCGCGTTCGACCAGGTTAGTTTCGTCCCGTGAAGCGATGTCATGCATACTAATACTACACAAACTGCGATGAATATCAAACGATGAGCGATAAGCGGTACATGATAAGCGATGTCATGCATACTAATATTCCATCCTCCGTATTCTCTTGTCTAGAATTGAGAGCGTTGGTATTATGTGGCTGTATTTTCAACCCACCACTTGAGTATTAGGGATTTCCCAATCTTAAAGAGATTTATCTCTTATATGTTAAGTTTGGGGGTAATTCAGGTGGAACTGTGATCAACTTACCACAACTCAAGAAATTGTCACTGCAATGTTGTGGCAATGTTACCAACTTCAACATCAAGGCTAAAAAATTGTCACTGCAAGGTTGCCCTGATGCCAACGCCATGGTGCTCCAATTGTTGCATAGTGAACACCTTAATGCAGTTTATATATGTCTGTCAAATTCCGTAAAAGAATTTATTCAAGTTAAAAGATTTAGTTTTTCTATTGATGGTTATTTTCTCAAGGTATGATACAAACTTATATATTAGAACGCTTAACGTTTGTTTTTTGTCAGTCACAAACTAGCATTTGCACAAAAGATTTCTAGTTTGTTAGTCTGATACAGTCCTCGCGTGTTGGGTTAATCGGTTCAGTTTACGGGTCACGGGTTGGTGCGTTATCGGGTCAACATAGTAACAGATCAAGGGCAGAATGGTCCAGGGGTTAAAAATGGTCATTTAGCCCATGTTGTGTACGTGAATAGTTGAATACTTGGTCAAAGTTGACCGAGTTCTTAGCGAACGTGCGTTGCATGGCAAATGTACTATGGGTAGAATAAGTCAGTTTAGTGGTACCGGTTTCTTAGGTTAAATTAATATTATATTATATTTACATGTTTCCACGTTCATTTATTGTATGGCTATATATTAGCATTTTTGTTATTGAATTAAGTAAGCAATCTTTGTGCAAGTATCGCACCTTCTGTTCTTTCATATTCAACATTTATTTTATTTCTTTGAACCTCAATACACTATAATACATACGTAAGTTTGTGAGTGTATTCTTGGAGTGTGTTTGGGGCCTGTAACCAACATTTGGTATCAGAGCCTAGAGCTCGGGAAGTTGGTTTGAAGATCGGAGGAAGCGTCCGCCGCCGGCGGGTGTGTCGGTTGGTGGAGGGCAGAAGTGAAAGAAGGTGACGAAGGTTTGAGACGGCAGGTGGCTGTTTTTGGATTGTTTAACAGCAGAAGACGGACGCGTTAAGGTGTTTCGATCGGCCGTTGTTGTGGTAGACGTACCGGTTAAGACGACGGGGGTGACCGGTGGTAAACACTTGTGTTCGGTGGCTGTTAGTGGTGATTAAAGCAAGAGAAAGAAGGGCTGTTCGGGACTGTTATGCAGCAGAAGACGAAGTCCAGAAGGGTGTTCTGGTCCAGCCGTTGTCGCGGGGAAGTACCGGTTAGGATGACGGGTGTGACGGGAGAACACCGGTGTTTTTCGTGGCTGTTAGTCGTGATCGAACGGGCTGTAAAAAAAAGGGATGTGATGTTATTTTTATCACAGATTTTGCAAGTACCTTGATTGGCTTGTTCGTGATAAGAGGAGACCGGCGTGTTGCGTGGTAAACGGGCGTAAAAGATCCGTCAAAGCAGGTGGCTTTGGATTTGGTTCATTTGGCAAGGCGAGAAAATGTTAGAAGCGGGTGGCTTTGTTTTCTTGGTCGGTGGAAAGGCCTCTTGGAACATGTTTGGTCGGGAAAAGGTACGGGTTGAAAAAAACCGAAGAATACGGTGGTGACATTATGGCGTTGGAGTTCAATCGGGTGGCTTTGGATGTGACCGGGGAGAGGTCGTTGATCCGTGATAAGTCGTGATGTTAGTGAACGGTTCCAACGGGATGCCATGTGACATGTTACAAGCGTGGTCGGTTTGATTCGGGTTGAACCAAGACATTGGACGTGATCGAGATGAAGATCGGGTGTCCGTTAGATGTCATAGTGGTTCGAAACCGAGGTGATTCGGTGTTGCGGTGACGGGTGTAAACAAACCGATTAAGGGGGTGAATGTTGGGTTAATCGGTTCAGTTTACGGGTCACGGGTTGGTGCGTTATCGGGTCAACATAGTAACAGATCAAGGGCAGAATGGTCCAGGGGTTAAAATGCTCATTTAGCCCATGTTGTGTACGTGAATAGTTGAATACTTGGTCAAAGTTGACCGAGTTCTTAGCGAACGTGCGTTGCATGGCAAATGTACTATGGGTAGAATAAGTCAGTTTAGTGGTACCGGTTTCTTAGGTTAAATTAATATTATATTATATTTACATGTTTCCACGTTCATTTATTGTATGGCTATATATTAGCATTTTTGTTATTGAATTAAGTAAGCAATCTTTGTGCAAGTATCGCACCTTCTGTTCTTTCATATTCAACATTTATTTTATTTCTTTGAACCTCAATACACTATAATACATACGTAAGTTTGTGAGTGTATTCTTGGAGTGTGTTTGGGGCCTGTAAGATTAAATATATTACGTATTAATATTTAATCTGTAGCCATTATAATCATTTACATTATATAGATCAAAATATATAACAATCCTATTAAATAATTAGTTGGTAATTGTTGATGGACCATATTACCCTTATTAACTAATTAGGGTTTCCTCCTGGGTGCTTATATAAGGAGAATTATGTGGAGGTTAGAGGGTTACTCAGTTACACATTAGAAACACCCCATTAGTCATAACATCAATTCGACCTCCATCTCCATACCGATTCCCTTATCGGTTTTTCTAAGCCACCATCATCAGTCAGCACCCTAAGGAGGAACCAGACCAAGATGACAATCATGTCAACCCTTAACGGATTCTCTGCTAACCTGTGCTGATGCAACCAAAGGTATGTTTTCATGTTTTTCCATTATGTTCAAACAGAACTGAACCAACATGTGGTATCAGAGCATATGTTGATTAGTCAGTTCTGTTTTCGTATCCATCAATTCTGGGATTGAAACTTGGAAAACGGAATTTTTGAAAATCTTATAAACCAACAGCCGTTTTCGAGTCATTAAGTCCGACTCGAGATCTCTGTTTTCGGACAAAGGATTAATTATATGTTCACCCGATTCAACTGGGTTATGTTTTAACTGAAATCTGTTTAGAAAACTATTAAAAGTTTCAGGTTTCGGGTTCCAGAATTTTATTTTTTATGTTTAGGGTTCATCACATGTTCTTAGGAAATTCGATAATTCTGTTATGTTTTGGAATGTTTCAGGATTAATGAGTGTTTTTTCCATGTTTGATCTAATTTTATCATTTAACTTTATTCGAAATTGTTATTAGATAAACAGTTACAATTTTCGAAATATGTTGATAAAATTAGATCATCTTAAAACAGGAAACAATATCTCATAATCCCTTAGATTTCGAATTTCAGTTATGTTATCACAAGAAACAACTATCAACAGTGGACTCGAGACCATCAGGTTTCGACTCGAGACCAAGATCTCGACTCGAGACCACAAGGTCTCGACTCGAAATCATAAGGATTCTCAAAAGTTTTCAACTCGAGACAAAGGTCTCGACTCGAGACCATAACGTGTCAACTCGAGACCACTGAGGATTCGACTAAGGCCATTAAACCATTACAACTCGAGACAGAGGTCTCGACTCGAGACCATTAGATCTCGACTCGAGACCATAACGTGACAAGGCGAGACCATAACGTATCAACTTGAGACAGAGGTCTCGACTCGAGATGATTAGATCTCGACTCGAGACCATAACGTGTCAACTCGAGACAAAGGTCTCGACTCGAGACAACAAGGTTGTGACTCGAAACCTCATTATTTTTTAAGCTGTTTAATGTGAACTAAAAAATTGGTTTTGTAATTACTTAGCTAATTAATAAGGATCAAATAATGTTTTACAAAACCAAAATGGCTTTACTTGAATGAGCTTTTGATATATCATTTCTGGCCAAAGCTGACTTGATACATCTACTTATCATCCAAGTATTACGAAAGCTATGTTGTGTATGCATCATAAGCATGAATGTCTTAATTTCTGGCCAAAGCTGATTTAATTCATTCATAGATGGCATACTCAACAAGTGCATAACTAAAGTGATTGTTTCAATTCTGGCCAAAGCTGATTTGTTACAACTACTTTGCACATATGCTTAAATGATTACACTTCTGGCCAAAGCTGTTTTGTCTTCATTTAAGTAGAATTTTTAGCTAAGTCTATTATTTTGATGTTAGTAATAGACATATCACAATCTCTTCACATAATGATCCTTAGATTAATGATCCTTAATTAAGTTTTTATGATCATTCCGTCTGCCTTATTCTTAATACCCATAATGTTGCTCACTATAATTTTCTTCTATATATATCTCATCCACTCTAATTTTTTAAAAACCTAAAATGTTTGCTTTATTTAAAGTTTCTATTAGAATTAGCTCTTAAATTAATTCCTTGATTATTTCTTAAGACACGATAATCCTATTGCTCTCTTCTGATAAAGATTATAAAGAAGAAAATTAGAGCATGATGAATAGGACAAATCGACCATGATGTCTATTATGATAATCAAGAACTCTCTAACGTAAATGCTATCACTAAAGTTATTCCAGATTAAGTCTTTCCTGAGACTAATCTTTATTTATGGAAGAATCACTAGAACTCCTAAGATGCATGCCTTAATTTGAAACTCTAAACTATAAAGTTAAGTGGTATATGTGAATACATTATAATGTACAAAACCATGACCCATAAAGTTAAGGGCTTACGCATGGAAATAAGTACATTTTTTTTCCAGTACATTACATACTAAGATTTTCACTTGTACAATTTGATGCATTATAAATCAACTATAACACTCAAAAGTACCAAAGTATAACGAGTGTGTTGATAAGCAACATATGTACAAAGAAATAAATATTAGAAACTGGAAAATAAGTTGGTACTCACCTTACAACCACTTAAAACTTTAAAAGAGGATTGTTCTAAGGTCCATAGACAAATTACAAGTGCTAATTCCAACATTAAGGTTCTTCAAGGGAAAATCTCACTGCATAATTTTGTCATTAGACTAGACATAAGCAACGAGACTATCCATTATTCTAAAGAACAGTTGGGTAAGTTGATTAGATAGTCACTTATTAATGATATTTAAGTCTGATAATTTTAATATTCCAATTAACACATGATTAGTTGACTCTAGTTCCACACGTTTCCTTACCAGAACTCGACAAATAACTAACATGAGAGTTAGTGACAAAATTGAATGTTAAGGCTATAAGAACCATAATAAGCAGTCTTCTAACAAAGCTTTTCGATACATTACATGTTCTGATTATTAATCAGAGTACAGTATCATTACTTAGGCTATGTCATGAAGGTTGTGAGGTTTACATAACCAACATAAAGTCACACTTACCTTAAACTCTCATTTTATTGTTCTAAATATCTGGATAGAAACATTACTAAGATGGAAATAGATGACACCTTACGCTTTCACAACTTTTGTCATCATGCAAATGAGAATTCGACAAAAGGAAGATGAGACTTATAAATTTCATCCATTATAACTGAAATTCATGAGAAATCATGACATGGTTAATGAGGATGATTTTTTATCTAATCTCATTCTAAGTGATTTTAAATCATGACGTTATAGCCCTAAGTATTACTTGGCTTAAGGAATAAGTATGGGTCCATCATAAGTCATTCATTGACATTCATGGAACTTATTTCCAATGGAATATTCAGACATAATTCATTTATCATTTAAAAGACTATCAACTTGTATCTAAATTCTGTCGCATATGGCCCACAGTCTTAGAAGAAATCTATTCATATGTATACTTAATAAGATTTCTATTAGATATGTCCCTAAAGTTTCTTTTGATATCTGGACATTAAAGAAATCAACTAAAGTCTAACGTATATATGATAGGTTCCCACGTCACGTACCTCATTGAAACTTCTCTTGTAGCATTTCTAGTGATATCAAAGATCAGTGGGAGCATTAAGTGTCTTAATAATAACTTGCAATAGTTGCAAGAGGTGGGGGAGTGAAAATTTTACATTACTTCAATTTACACCTCTTGTATAAGACACTGCTCCATTATGACACTGTTCTATTATAACTTGCTACTCTTACAAAAGTTTCATTGTTGCCTAATTGTGGGCGCACTTAGATTTCTTACCTAAACTAACATAATCCTCAACAAGAGAAATCACAACAACTAACGTCATTAATTTGTGTTTCTCTATTAGAATTTGTTGGTCGTTACATATTGACCCTAAGCATGCTGAGTTCCTAAAGTTTTCTAAGGTCAGTGGGAGCAGTCAAAATCCTTATCATGGTTTGCAAAGAATACAAGAGGCGGGGGGAAGAGTGTCATTAAATTTCACTCCAAATTTAACTCCGATTACACCTCTTGTACACCATACTGCACCAACTCTTACAAACTTAGAATGAAAATGATAGCAACCTAACCAACAACCTAACCAAGAGCTAATCCATAAAACTGAAACTTCTAATAAACCCAATAATCAACTTAGGAGGTCATCTAGGTTTAAAAGCCTACTAACTTTGATGATTACATAACCTCCCTAATTGAAGTTGAAATGGATTTTGAAAATGTTTACTGATCCTATCTCTTCAAATTAAGCCATTAGCGTCAATCAATCTTCTGAATGGAATAAAACAGTTTTCTAGTAAAACTGATTTTATGTGTTCTTATAACGTTTGGGATTTGATTGAATTACCTAAGAGTGTTCATAACTAAACCAAATCCTAATAT
Source organism: Helianthus tuberosus (assembly GCA_030545235.1). NCBI lineage: Eukaryota > Viridiplantae > Streptophyta > Magnoliopsida > Asterales > Asteraceae > Helianthus > Helianthus tuberosus. The sequence continues at coordinate 18,137 of JARYGA010044864.1, forward strand.
AAGCGTTAAGACACGAAGAAGCTTGATTGATTGTCAAAGGTTGTACTTAGGAAGAGATAAATTATTAAAGAATCTTTATTACATATCTTATAGAAGATTTCTTTGAGGATCATCACTGTTCTAGTAGCTTATAATAGTTTAAAGCTACATTAGATGAACATTATAGACAATTTTTCCATAACAAATGGCTGACACATTTACATGTTCATTAGATAACAACCTAAAGTTTCAAACTGAAGGTTAAAGAACACTTTATTTGTAAGCCAATAATATCCATGTATGGATTAATGCAAACATCATAATGTGATGAAAAGCTAACGTAATTATTTTCATCAAGGATCAAGTGGATTAATGTACCTACCTCAAAATGAGTGGGAGCAACTAAGATAAACTTGTCTATATAGATGACATTCTTTTGACAAGTATATGTTACATAAGTCAAAGCATTATTAACACAAAATTTGATATAATAAATCTCAGAGATATCTCTTACGTGATTGATATCATAACATACTGAGATAGACCTAATGGGATATTAGTTCCGTTCCATAAGTTTAACATTAAATGGGTCCTTACATGTGTAACAAACAATACTGCTCTCCTTCAGAGGATAATATGGTAAATGAGATTAATTTTACGCTTCATTAATTAGAAGCCTTATGTAAGTTCAAGTCTATACTCGTTTAGATATTACTCACATTGCAACACACTAGATATGTCTAGATTAATGTGAAGCATCTAATGGAGTATTACAATATCTTTAAAGGAAACGAGAAGCTATAATTTTAAGAAGAAGTGAGAATTAAAACCGGTTTATTACGATTAACTTTGTAGTGTTCAAAGATGACAAAATGTAATTCCGGGTATATCCTTATGTTAGCAGACAAAACTTATTTCATGGAGGAGTCATAATGCACTGATATTAACAACCTAAGTTATAACGACATAATATAGTCACTAAATGTTGTTGGAAGTTTATCAGTGGACTCATAAGTTTAATGACTCCATATAATTAATGTTTTGAAGACTTAGTGTGATAAAGTCAGCTACCATAACTCCTTGAACAGTAACAGTTCAAGAGGTGCTGCATTAAGTTTCGATACGCAATTAATTATTCGTTTATGAACGAATTGAGGAAACTAAGTTTTGTATCGAATACATTCATGATATGCTTAAGGATCCTATAATTGAAGGGCTATTACCCATAAGTCTTATTAAGAGAGCTCAGAGACGGGTATTAATTGATGGCCATGCGCAACTGCATATCGTACTATGAATGACTAAGTATTAGTTAATTTTCCTCATCAGTTTGATTTTGTATGTCTCTAAGAATATGTCAAGCTAGCATAATGGCATATAGACAAATATAGTTACAAATCAAACAAAGGGCTTATGCGTATTTTGATCATAACGATTAGGTTTTAAATTAAGGCTATAGTATGATTAATGGGGGTCCTGAGTCGCATAATGATTCAACGGCTGTATTTTTCTGCTATAGTACTTGTTTAAGGCTAAAATGAGTGTTAACTCCTGATCAGGCTTATCTAATACTCATAGTAAATGATTACTCGGCTAAGTGGGAGAATGTAAGATTAAATATATTACGTATTAATATTTAATCTGTAGCCATTATAATCATTTACATTATATAGATCAAAATATATAACAATCCTATTAAATAATTAGTTGGTAATTGTTGATGGACCATATTACCCTTATTAACTAATTAGGGTTTCCTCCTGGGTGCTTATATAAGGAGAATTATGTGGAGGTTAGAGGGTTACTCAGTTACACATTAGAAACACCCCATTAGTCATAACATCAATTCGACCTCCATCTCCATACCGATTCCCTTATCGGTTTTTCTAAGCCACCATCATCAGTCAGCACCCTAAGGAGGAACCAGACCAAGATGACAATCATGTCAACCCTTAACGGATTCTCTGCTAACCTGTGCTGATGCAACCAAAGGTATGTTTTCATGTTTTTCCATTATGTTCAAACAGAACTGAACCAACAGGGCCTGTAACCAACATCGCGTTATTTCGGTAACTTAAAATCTCACATTACCGCACAGATTTTGGCTGCAGAAAAGTTTCCAAACTCGTTTCCACATGTGGTACAATGCTTAGAGGACCTGGAGTTCACAAGTTTTAGTTTCGGAGATTTGAATCAACTTCAAGGTGCTCTATGTATGCTTCGGAACTCACCTAATTTGAAAGTACTTCGTGTGAGCCATATGCAGATGGTAAAGAGGGTTTAAAGCTTGTTAATATCTTTTTTGGCTTATATATAGGATGATAAGATATAATTTCACTTTTGTAGGGACCTGAGGCTGATTTGGAATTAACATCTAATTATATAGAATCCCTTGACCGTCTGGATCAGACATTGTTCATGTTGAAAACTGTAGAAATGACATCTCTAGAAGGATCAAGACCAGAGCTTCTCTTTGTAAAGCTTCTACTCGATCATGCTCCACATCTTGAAACTATGATTATCCGACCAAGTGCAAAGGTTGATGCTGAGAAAAGGCTCAACATTGCAAAGGATGTTATGCTGTTCCCACGAGCCTCATCAAAAGCAAAGATGGTCTACTTGGATCCGGAGCCATAATTCTATAAGAATGTTTACCTGCACTGAAATCCGGTGGTTATCTCGTAGTGTATGTCTTGTCTTGTCTTTATTTTACCTTTTTGGTATGCAGTTAATAGGACAATGTATGTAAAGAGTGCGTAGCTCTATATATCTAGTTAAGACGATGATATTAGTGGACTTGGACTTAGGATTTTGCTGGATCAACACAGGGGTACAGAGTGTTAATAGGTTCTGTTACGTGGTTATTATTGTTGTTGTTGTTGTTGTTGTTGTTGTTGTTGTTCAGTCAATTAAGTTTAGCGGGAGTATGTCAGAGCACAAACTCTTTAAATAGCTTTCGAAGCATTTGTTTTAAACTCTATAAAATGAACCGCTGTGACCTAAACCATATTTTGACATGTTACCCAACCCGACTGGTCTTTGCTCTATGATTTCAGAATACCTTGTATAATTTTTATAGCCTTATCTCCTTGAACACTCTGGGTGAAGGTCATAGCAGCCCCACATAGGCTGCATTATAAGTTTTGCATGTTTGGTGCTGTATAGCATAATGAGTTATGAGTGTATTTGTCAACTCCAGTAAACTAACTGTCCATCTCATCTTTGCTCCTCAGATATCCATGAGTAGCCTTAGATATTTTAAACTCTTGATAATATGAGATGAGTAAAGTTGCTACTTTCTAACTGCATGGTTGATATAGCAGCTGCAAATGTCTAGGCCCTTGTGAATCAACACTTGCCCTATAGTTGTGATTAGCAGGCTGGTCAACTGTTCTAGGTCAACATTGCTGGTTTTCCAATTTGCTATATTACGGTTTGGCCAGGGTTTTTTCATGTTGAAAAAACCATATTTTGAACCATACAGAAGCTACTTCCCTAGGGTAGGCGTGCACAAACCATGTTTTCTTTTGGGTCAATAAAAGTCAAAACCAGTTTTTGTTGGAGTTGGGTTGAAGAAAGTCAAATGATTGACTTTGACCGGTTTGATAACGGGTTTTGACCTGCTCGGGTTGGGTTTGACCAGTTTCAAGTCGGTTTCACAATATAGGGGTTCCAACACGATTTCAACCCTTAGGTTTGGGTCGGCTCCTAGCTGGTTTTCTTGCCAAATCAGTTTTAGTACCGGTTTCGGTCCAGGAATTTTTTTACAACTCTACCCTAGGGTATGGTTGGTTAAATACAAGTAAAAGTAGATCCCGCAATTTGTAACCCACCAGGTCACAAAACGCTGGTGTGCTCAGCAGAGTGACCAAAATCTATATATGCTTATTTCAAAAGAGGAACAAAATAATATCAGATATCCCTGCTACAGTATCATATTTTTTATAGTTGAACACAACGGCATAGACCCATTTTAATCAGCACCCGTTTTGATTCAAACCAAATTATCTTTTTAAGGCTGGCTATGACCCACCTAACTTTCTCGGCTTAGTTTTCATTGTTGAAAACAGTGTATATCAACGTAGACCCGTGTTTTGGTCTGTTTCGACTCAAATCGAATTATTTCAACCCAAAACGTTATTTTACACCCATTTTGGCGGGCTTAGTTTTCATTGTTTGGATTTTTTTTGGTACAATGTGAGATCTCGGTTTGATAAAAATATCTTGTCAACCTAATTTTTTTTATAATAATAGTAACACATGATGTTATTCTGAAAATATTAGATAAAATAAAAATGTTGTAGTAGACGACAAAATAATGCTAATTAAAATAAGGGGTAACTTTATAGAATAGTAATCAAGTTTTTTAAAGTGTTTCAATTAGGTCACTCAAGTTTCAAATGTGTTCCAATCAAATCACTCAACATTCATTTTTCATTAAAATTAAGGGTTTTTTCATCCATTTCATTTTGTTTCTTTTATCCCTTTTATTTGATGCTAACGTCGAGTGATGATGTGGATTGTAACTTGTTTTTTAATTTTTAATGTAATTAAAGTGTTTTTATTTTTAATAAATTTAATTTCATATATTAAAATAACTAACTTATAACCCGTGTATTACACGGGTTGAATAATTAAAAGTTTAAAACGATATTATTCATAAATTTGTAAAAACTTTTTATAACGAAAATTACAGATAAAAAATGAAAAAGAAAAGTTGCACTTGTAATTAAAAAAATATCCAAATTCACAAAACCGCATTTACGGATTTGGACAAAACTACAAATGGATCTTTCAAATTATGACTTCCTCTTAAAATACTAAACTCAACCATGAAAGAATATTGTAATTAATTGTATTCTTGTCAAGAATTATATTATTTAACACCAATGAATATAAGTTACAGAAAATGCTAAGTGAATAATAAAAAAGCAACATTATACAAATAAAATTAAAAGAATACTTAATCAGTATGTCACTTCCCATTACACACCAAAGATTGCTTCTACGTTGTTTGATCAACCTTTGTAAATTAATAAAAGCCTCTACTTGTGTTCTGTATGCCACTTCCCATTCCACCTGATTAGGCATCCGCTTCAAGCCCACTGCACTTATGCACTCATTCTTGTTGAAACATTGCTTCTACGTTGTTTGACTGAGAAATTCTTTCCATTTGAGCTTACATTTAAATGACTATTGTCATCCACCACCAAATCTTTTTGCTGATGCGATAACAAAGTATTGAAGAGGATTGCATGAACACTCAGCCCTAATTACACGACAAAGAGAAAAACAAAGTAACCTTCAAGGGGTGACAGAGTGGTAAGTGAATATAGTTTCAACTGGTATTTTGCCGATAACCCCCTTGAAGGTCACATGCCAACGTAAGTTACGTTTGACTTGATCCCATTGGGTAGCATGGTATTGGTGGGTCTGTGAATATACCGGTAATGGGCTCTCACGGTCACAAAAAAAATTGAAACAAAGTTATCATTTTATGCAATTACCACTTATTATAAAACTGTGATAAAACCTGTTTTTTGGTTTCAGTAGAGCATGATGAAATTGCAACTTTTAAAATAAAGTTTAGCTTTTAACTATTGGTCTAAGTTATCTTAATCACCATTCAAGAAAGATTTCAAAGAATCCAAAATAACCTTATGGACCTAATCAAAATCAACATCAAAACTTTCTCTGTTTTTTTTTATATTGAGCAAACAACTTGTATACTTTCCCAAAAAAAAAATTATGTTTCAAAATGTGTTGGGAGTTTACCATTTCCTTGTGTTAGAGAATCCTTAGATCCAGACTTGATTTTGCAATACGAAATGATAAGATCCTGGTCACTTGAAAGCACTATTATGTGATAGCATGTAAGAGTCTTCATATTTATTTGATCATGTTCTAAATTCAACCAAAATCATCGATCTACACAAAAATGCATGTAGAAATGAACATAAATCATCGAGCATCGTCTATATCATAACCTAATCAAAATTCATGAAACAAACAGCAACCAACCGAAAGAGTAAACAACCCAATCAAACACCAAAAGTCAACCTAGTTCTCAATTTCCTCAAAAAGTTAAAAGTCAACACAATCAAGTTGCATTTTCACCTAAAAAAGATGTAATCCCTTCATAAATTCAGATAAAAAAGCAAAAAAAAAAAAAAAAATAAATCTGAGTTTTAGTGAATCAAGTCATCATGAACCTTAGCATAAAAGCCCCATCCAGCACAACCTAGTTCTAAAACTAAATCAAAATCATCCATCGACACAAAAAAAAAAACATGTTGAAATGAACATAAATTGTTGATTACCACCATATATCATATACTAATTGAAATTTATAGAATAAACAGCACCAAAAGTCAACCTACTTCTCAAGTTCATCAAAACTCATCACCACACCGATCCCATCCAAAAGTTAAACTCAACACAATCAAGTCACAAATTCAAGTTAAAAGATATATAAAGATATAATATATTGTTAAATTCTGTGGTCTAAGGTTATATCGAACACCTAACAGTCAAATGATTGATGAAGTCGGTTTGTTAACTTGAGAAAAGCCTGAGTTTTAGTAGTTGTTTATATGATTGAAGGTTTGGAGCACAAATATGTATCTGGGTACAGGATGACCGACGCAAATTTGCTTTTATAAAACCAAAGAATCACAATTATTTATCGTTCTAAGAAACACATTTATTTTATCATTCCAAGGCAGCTAATTTCCAAATCCTAACTGACACATATTTTATAAGAATTCTCTTCTGAACAACAATCCACACAAACGGGTCTGTTATATTTATCGTACGTGAACCCTGCACAATTATCTAGTTAGATTTTCTTTGGTTCAGATATATTTTGAGTGGTGTTTTTGCCGCGAACAGGGGACACTTGGTCGGTTGGTTCCTTTATACAACTCAGTTTTTATTTATCTTACTCCCCTATATTCATTCCTTGTCCATTACTTTCTTTAGTTATTTATTCTGGCTGTTAAGAGTTGCTGTGGCCAAAAGATTGATAATATGAACAACCATGTTAAGTGTTCCACCCCAAAATTTGGGAGACAACATAACTCTTAAAAGAAGGGTACAAATGCCGTTATTTATGGAGCGTTACACCAGTTCCAGATCCATATAGATTCGTTATGCGGGGCAAAAAGGTGGTTTGGGTCAACAAAAACATCATATTTGATGGACAGAATAACAACACCAAAGATATGTGCTTCAGATGGATTTTTCTTTCCAAAAATTTTTCTATAGCTACTAAGGCTAGACGGTATGGGGGGTCGCCCCCCTCCGTCCTCGGTCCGGCGCCGGTCCAACACCATAAACTTTAGCAAAAAATCAACTTCTCATAAACTTTAGCATCAATATTTAAGAACCTATGCAATTTGAGACTTTGAGCTCTTAGTCTCATGTGTAATGCTAGTGCTATGGGTTAACCGACTAATATTTAAGAACCCTACAAAGTAAAAACCTGAAATCCTTTAAACTGCAGAACTGGTATAAACGCTTTACTAAGTCGAATTAAGACTACCACTTTCATGGTAATTCAGGGTCTAATAAATCTAACCAAACAATCAACTAAACTTTTTCCAAGTTTTCATACAATAATCTTTCACGACTGTAGAACACCTAGAGACACTTCAGCATTTAAGTTTATCAGCTAGCATGTTTTCCAAATGGTGATCTCAACTGAGAAATCTATTGTAACTCACTCACATCAGTTCACTAAGAACATTAAAATCTGAAACTACCATAGTGACTATTGAAGTTTACTATGCAGATATTGGATCGATAAATAACTCGGTACCTAACCATCACCTATCTGTTACTCCTAACAAAATAAAAAAAGCATGTTGAAATGACCATAAATTGTTGATTACCACCATATATCGTATACTAAATGAAATTTATGGAATAAACAGCACCAAAAGTCAACCTACTTCTCAAATTCATCAAAACTCATCACCGATCCCATCCAAAAGTTAAACTTAACACAATCAAGTCACAAATTCAAGTTAAAAAATATGTAATCCCTTCATAAATTATGCAATTAACAACATGAACAGATCTAATCGTACCTTACAACACGTATGAGATCTAATGTTATTAGATAAGAAGAATCTATAAAACAATGAGTTAAAACAACAAATTTGCCCTAATTTCGAAGGAGACAAACATACAAATTCAAATTCAAGCAAAATTAAAGTGAAAGGTAACATTCACGAACCTGATTTGTTGAAACAACAGTAACCCTTCCTTCAATAGCTAACACCCTGTACATACACTTCACCAATTAACTTCATAAACTACAGAAAATTCAATTATCTATATAAATACAGAAAACCAATAAACTTACCAGAAAACAAAAGCAGATGCACAACGGAGAGAGAGAGAGTATGATATGGTATGGCTTTATATACTCCATCACAGGTTAAATATACAGAAGATGAACCAAAATTCAAACACGAATCCGTGTGAATGCTGATCTACACCGTAAGATTAGGTTTAAAAATCAACCACAACCGTAGGATCTGTGTTTCTTGTGAGAGATTTGTGTTTCTTGAATAGGAATTGGATTTTTATGCAAAGATGTGACTGTGTGATATGTGTTTCAGTCAGAAAGTGAGATTCAGAAGTGTTGTTTTGGGTTTTTTGAAACCTAGCTCGAAGTGGAATGAATACAGAGGGATAAAGAGGGAAGGAAGGAAGAAGAAGATGAAAGGGAAAGAATGGTGGAAAGCATGTGAGGATTGAAGCTCTGATACCTGTGGTAAGAGAGAAACTAATAGATGAAACAGATGTTTTGTCTTTATATGGTTGACTTCCTATCCAGCCCTTTATTATGAGTATGTTTTTGTTTGAGTTTTTTTTTTAAATCAAAATTGTGAGGAATTGACACCTAGGTTTAAATTAGGGTGGGGGCTTGGATATGAGGACACGTGGCATACTCAACTTTTCATTTAGAGTAAACTGCCATTTTGGTCCCTGTGGTTTGGCCAATTTTGCCACTTTAGTCCAAATCTCAAACTTATTACATCCAGGGCCCTGTGGTTTGCATTTTGTTGCCATTTTGGTCCAAAACTCAAAAAGTCTGATTTTTGACTGATTTTACCTCCTATTTTGTCTTTTAGTTCAGGGGCATTTTTGTCATTTTACTTTTCATTTAACATATAAATAATTAAAAATCTACATTAAATACATTTAATTCCTATTAACACTATCATCTATATCACCCCCTGTACATACAAATCCACATATCTATATCACCACCATTCATCACACACTCTCTTCATCCCTTTCACAAACCACCTTCAAAAAACTCGATGAAGATCTGAACCGATGAAGATCTGTACATACAAATCCACATCCCCTGTACATACAAATCCACATATCTGTAACCGATGAAGATCTGAAGAAATCATACAAAAAACTCGCGACTAAATGGCATCCAGACAAGAACATCGCATCATCAACCGATGATAAAGTCGCTGAATCGAAGTTTAAACAGTGGTACGAATAAGAGTAGATCTGGTGCGAGGTTTAGGTTTGATCCGAGAGATGCAGATGAGATATTTGCGGAGTTTTTTTACAGATCGGAAGGTAGGGTTTCAGGTGTTGTCTGATCTTCGTCCCAACAGTGGTTCCGGTGGTGGTGGGGATGATGTGGTGGTGGGGGTGGGGGTGGTGCGGTGGTAGTTCAGAGAGAGAGAGAGAGAGAGAGAGAGAGAGAGAGAGAGAGCAAGTGCATTGGGATTATGAGAGGGTTAACTGCATATTTTGTTCTCTCTGTTCGTTATCTTCTCTTTAGGCGATTTAGGGTTTCTTTCGAGTAGTGAACATCTTTGGTGCTGAAGTAATTGAATTGTGTAGGTTAGGGTTTAATTGGATTAATTTGTTTAGATTTGGTTGTTTGTAGGTTTTGTTTAATTTGTATCATCGGTGAGTAATTGGATATGATTTGCTGCAGTTAGGGCTTTTGATTGAAAACAGTTAAGTGTTTAGTTTGCTGCAGTTAGGGCTTTTGATTTGCTGGAGGCGGTGATGTTCTTGAAGATGATGTTCTTGATTTTCTGGGTTTTGATGATGTTTGAAAATGAACGAGGTCTGGGTTTTGATGATGTTTTGAAGATGATGTTCTTGATTTTCTGGATTTTCTGGGTTTTGATGATGATAAAAGATGATGTTCTTGAAGATGATGTTATTATTATTATATGGTTTTTTTAATTAATGAAATACATTAATGAATCTTTAATGCCCAAACTACCCCTCCACAACAGGACAAAAAAGGGTCAGAAAATCAGTCAAAAATCAGACTTTTTGAGTTTTGGACCAAAATGGCAACAAAATGCAAACCACAGGGCCCTGGATGTAATAAGTTTGAGATTTGGACTAAAGTGGCAAAACTGGCCAAACCACAGGGACCAAAATGGCAGTTTACTCTTTCATTTATTATATAGGAAGATTCGACCACGGTATCTTATGCTCCATTTTTTTCTTGACACATGGAAAAAAGGACATGGCTCGATTTAAATGTTAAGTTGTCAAATTAAGACAAAAATAATATGAGTGACCTAATTAGAACAGTTTTAAAACTTGGTTACTATTTTGTGACAAACGTGACTGTAATTAAATATATATTTTTCATTATTTCAAAAGCTTTCATTTAAAAAAAGTAAATTACAAGTTTTGTCCTTTATATTTACACCAAATTGAAGGCGCTGTCCTTTAGTGTAAAAGTTGACAAGTTTTGTACTTAATGTCCCGAAATCTTGCACGGTATGTTCTTTAGGCCAAACCCAGTTAGATTTTTTAGTTAAGTATGGTCATGTGCCTTACACATGAGGGCTTTCCTGTCTTTTTACATTTCAAGGGCTATTTTGTAAATAAATGTTATTCAGGGACTAAATATTTTATGCAAAACTAAAAATTAAAAAAGAAATATAAACACACTGTCTCTCTCTTCTCCCTTTCTAATATGAACCTCTCATCTCTTCTCTCTCTCTCCCCCTCTCTCTCTCTCTCTTTCAAGAAGACTGTTATCGATCCTTACTCAAATATACATTAAACAAAGAGTTAAATGCCTAGTTGGTCCCTGTGATTTGTGAAAATTAAAGACTTGGTTCTAATGGTTTACTAATTACAGAGTTGGTCCTAATAGTTGTGATTTTTTCACTCGGGTGGTCCTTATCACTAACCTCTGTTAAATTTCTCAATTAAATGTATGTGAAATAACTAGATTACCATTGAGCAATTAAAATAAATAAAAATATCTTCTTCCTCCCACCCTCACAAAAACCCTACCACCACACCTGTTACTAACACCACCGCTACCCCTGCTGCTTCACCCGCCGATAACCACCGCACCAGCCACAACCACTACCCTTCGAAACCAACGAATATATCAACACTCGTAAACCACCATCACCGGTTCAAATTAGTGAAATCACTCAACATTTCCCGGCGAATTCTACAAGATGAACGAAAATTGTCTGTACGGATCAATAAGAACAATGCGTAAGGATCGAGAACCATCATTTCCTCTGATGAAACGGCCACACCGTCACCACCTGCTCCGCCAGGTGCGACGGTGAATACATCTAGAACTACGAAACCTGCAACAGGGATGAATATTAAGGAAGAAAATTGAACTTCGTTTGTATTCCGTTGTTGATTGTGGTGGATCTGATCTTCTAGTTCTAGTTTATTGATGTTGTTTTGGTGAATTTGTGGAATCACCTATCTGCTAAGCAAAGTTGATCTACATATTAAATGCCTAATTTACGTTTCATTGTTCGGATATTTAAATCTGGTAAACCCTAGCTATTGGATCACAAATTTTAGATATTACGTTAAAACACGTTTTACTTACTTCAATTAAACAATTTCTGAAACATGTGGTTTAAGCTGAGCATAACCACATGAAATTTGATTCTTCGTGTGGTATACCATCTTTGATTGTGAGGGATGTGATCTTATAATTCTAATTTGTTGATGTTGTTTTGTTGAATTTGTTAAATCGTTTATCTGCAAAAAAAATTATGATTGTTGTACTGTGTTTATATCAGGTTGTGCATTTTTTAAATTGTTGAGGGTAATTTGGTCATTAAACATCAACTTAACTCAGAAATTTAATAGAGGTTAGTGATTAGGACCACTTGAGTGCAAAAATTACAACTATTATGACCAACTCTGTAATTAGTGAACCATTGTGACCAAGTCTGCAATTTTCGCAAACTATAGGGACCAACCAAACATTTAACTCTTAAACAAAACCTTACTAAAATCACCACTCAAAAATAGCACCCAAACCCTCAAAATGCTCACCATTTTCAAACAAAACCTCCGGCGACTCTGCTCTAAGCTCCGGTGGCCTGTGCGCCGCCGTGCAAATTCGCCCAAATAACCATTCAGTTCAATGAGTAGTTCAGAAATGTTAACTAAACAACAAAATTCGCAAAGTCAAAGTTGAGGGTATCAGTTAATTTACCGGATATTGAGATCTTCATGAAGCGAACCAAACAGTTGATGGTGGAGTGAGAGTGATTTTCGGGTTTAGAGTGATTTACCGCCACCGCCACCCTTCACCCCGCCACCACCACTATCACCACCACCATCTCCAAATCAACTCAATAACCTAAAAAACCCCCCCAAAACCCCCCCCAAAAAAAAAATAATTCAACAACCAAATATGAATCCAGCCATCAATGAGTCTCCGGCCACCACCACCTGCAACCGCCCCAAACACCACCTTTGCCGCCGTACCTCCACGGCCAGCCAGCCACCCACTACCCACCTCAATACCTCTGCCGCCCCTAACAACCGTAAGAACAAGCAAGATCTAAAAATGCTTTTGAAAAGAAAAAAAAAGAACATAACAGTAGTAGAAAACCTAATTTAAATTCAATTTTCCTCCATTGATGTTACTGCAGGTTCATTATTATGTCTCCACCATTTGACACCATTTGAGTGTGTGATAGAGAGAGAGAAAGAGAGAACTGCAGAGTTTTTTTTAATCTTTGAGATTTATATAATACCCCCTTGATATAATTTGTTTTACACAATAGTCCTTTGGGAGGTGAAATGACAAGAGTGCCCTCATGTGCAAGGCACATGACCATATTTAACCAGAAAACATAACTTGGTTAGGCTCAAAGGATATACCGTGCAAGATTTTGAAACATTAAGTACATAACCTTTCAAGTTTTGCGCCAAAGGACACAACTTAAAAAATGTATATTGATAAAGGACAAAACTTGTAATTTATTCTTAAAAAAATCATTTCCCCTTTTTATTTAGGGAACCCTAAATTCCAGTTTTTCAACTTTCCAATTTCCAGCTAAAAAACTACTTTATTTTGGGAGCTGAGAGCTTAACCTCGACCAGGCTCAGTATAACAACCCTCCTAAAACTCTTAAAGCACCCCTATATGTCCTAAAATACACCCCGTATACGAAAAACAGCCCCGAAATACCTTTATTTTGATAAAAATCAAATAAAACAATATTTTAATCCGCTCGCGGGGCGCGACACAGATAGAGAGGTCTGTCGCGGGCCGCGACCCCCTTGACACCAGGCGCAACCCTAGGCCGACACGTGTCCCAGTCGTGTCGAAGCTAGCCGTTGATTCAACAACCCTAGAGCCTACCCTAGAGGCTCTCACGGGGCGCGAAGACCCCCTTTGTTTCTCTCGCGGGGCCTGAGAAAGTCGAGATCAGGCCCTATAAATATAGAGGCTAACGGCTTCAGTTGAGAAATCATTCAAAAATCGAAATTATCTCTCAAATCTCTAATAGCTAAGGTAATACTCGGGCATAATACCCACTAAATTAGCTAAGCTCTGCCTCTTTGTAAGTATTATAACCTCAGTTACGTATTAGTTATTCTGCCCGATTGATATAGAGCTCCGTAAAGCATGTCTAGGCTCTGCTCGACTTAGTCGTTGGAGTTCTGTCTCGAGGAGAGGGATATAGCTAATGTAAAATGGGTTATTATACTAACACATGTGCATTGTTTAATTTAATAGATTATAACCAGGGATTATCTAAAATAACAACGTGAGTAATTCCTCTTTTTGTAAACTGTTTTTACAAAACTCAATTATTTAAATTACAATTCACAGTGATTGAGTATTTGTAATTCTACAATTATCGTCGGTATGTTGGGGTTTTGTATACATAACTTGTTACTACACTGTGATTAGTAACATTACCACAAGTCAGGATTAACAGTACCGTGGGTGGTAATTAAAGTAGATGTAAACAAATGTAATTGCTGGATTGCCCTCAATATTGTAAAATAATAAAACTTGTTTTGATTAAACTGAGATTCACTCACCAGTATTTCTTGCTGACAAAAATTTTAAAACGTGTTTCAGGTAACAAAATGTGAAAGCCAAATAGAAGCCAGCCGGAGAGCACTTAAGGCTTGGAAAAGTGGCTATAAAAGTTACCTAAATAAAAGAAGAAGTTTTATTTAAATTAATTAGGGTTTATCCCTATAAACATGATGTAATGGAAACTTGGGTTTTTCCCATATATTTATTATTATAAAAATGTGGTGTTTTACTCTGATAAACTATTTCCTAACTACGGCCCTGATGTAATTTCCGCTGCCAAATAAATAAACACCGATACCACTGATACTGGTTCGCGGCCGCCCGTTCCCAAAGATAGGGGCTGGGGGTTGCGACGGAAAGTGGTATCAGAGCTACAGCCACTGATTTCAGCCACAGAGGTGTTCTGCTGACACCAAAATTTTATCCCTTATGTTAGGAAATAATCTATGTGATTACGTGCATATCTGTATATTATTGTTTTGTGTTATTTGACAATTTGTTAGTTTACAGTATGAGTGATCAAGGTTCATCTGACGCCCATCGTCACCTATCTAGTTCTCCTAGAGATGAAGGAACTTCCTCCCAGCCTACTCCCACGGGGTATTCAGCTGACACTGAAGAGGGAATCTTCATATTTAAGGTGCAATCCGAAGAACCCTTCCCTACGAAAAAGAGAGGATGGTTCAGTCGGGGAGCACACGAGCGTAGGAAACGAATGAGGAAGTTACAGCAACAAAGGGCTTTAGCAGCAGCTAACAGGGAGATGAACGCCCAGACCCAAGACATAATCAATAGGCGATTAGCCAACTTTCACATACTAGCTACCACTGCCGCAGATCCAAACTTAGACCAAATCATTGCAACATAACCCCTACCGCTGTTGTTTGCATCAGATCTATTCCCTTGAAAGTGGCCCTAACATCTGATGACCTTTAAGTACTGCCCATCACAACAACTGATGATCACTAAAGTCTGTTGAAGATAAAGCACTGATGCTCAATCTACTGATATGGTTCAAGTACTGCTGAAGACACAAAGCACTGCTGGATCTATAACAGTGGAATGAAGAAGCAGTAGTTTAGTTTAGTTTTGTATTTGTATATTGTAATCAGTTGTTAAACATCAGTGGATGTAGTAGTCAGTGGTTATAGGTTGTTAGAAGGTTAGATGTCACTTTCATGGTGACGTCAGCCAAAGATGCTCAGTGGTTTATTCTGTACTATAAATAGAACAGTACCCTGTACTGTTCTATTAGCTCTCTTCATCACCAAGTCATTCTGTACGAACATTCATAGTGAGCTCAGGTTGAGGGAGAGATTGGTGCATGCATGCATTGTAATTGAATCTTGTAATTGAAATACAATCATTCGATTTCATGTTAAACATGTTTGCTTAAACAATTCTCTCATTGATTGTGTGTTGAAAGTTTGTTTCATTTAATTCCGCTACATTTAACTTTGTTACACCTTCATTATTATCAAACAAACACAATCAAAAGAAACTCAGATCCTAACAACTTAACTAAGTTTAGCTATATAATTAGTATTTTAAACCCTATTATTAATTAATATAAAATAAATTTATTTAGTGAAATAAACAAATAAATAAATAAACTCCTTCAACGATTATTTATTTCGCGAAAAGTTTCCGCGTTTCAAGGATTAGGATCCAAAATTCAACGCGGTTCGGATTTTGGAAATCCACTTTGACGGGTGTTACACTCTCCATCAGATTTCCAGAAGAATGCAGAAGAGTTTCTGACACAAATACTAAAACAGGATCAGAAAATATGCAACATGCTAACTGTTCTGAAAAACAAAAGAGAGTATGAAATCACATGGAGAACTCTCAACATCATCAACACTTGTTTGTTCATAATCAAATTAAACTACAGGTAATCAAAATAAGAAACAAACCTAAAATGCAAAGGTCTCCTCTCAACAAAGGTAGCACATATAACTTTTCATGATATTGCACCAATCTATACTTTGTATAAAAGAAGAAAATCTCGCTGACATAAGAAAAGCTGACTTTCGATTTAACGAAAACCGAACAATGCAATTCTCCCATCAAAGAAGGTAGCACATGCAACTTTTCACGATGTTGCAACAATGATACTGCAACATCGATGTTGAAAGGTTGATGTGTGAAGGGAAGCTTCATTGAAACGACGATGTTGGAACAATGATACTGGAACGATAATATGTAAACAGAAGTTCAAACACATGATATAGGAACGATGATGTGTAAACAGAATCAACAAACATTCGAACAAAGATGTATAATCAGAGATTAGCCGGCTGAATCTCGAGACCTATGCATTTGAGAGAGAGAAATACGCTCGCAGATATGAGCGAGAGAGATAGAGTTGAAATTTGAATGTAGAGCCAGATTCATATATCTTATTTATAGGATTCGAATATATGGTTTGAATTTTAAATTTTGAATCTGGAGCCAGAATTTTGAATCTGGACAGAGGTTGTTTACTTTAGCTAAGATGAGGAGAGGTTTGAATGTAAATTGAAGAGCAGATGTTTTAATTGTGAATAAAGTGTAGATGTCATAGATGTTTGAAGATAATTTTAAATGATTTTATATATTAGGCTTTATGATACATTAATGACATAAGAAAAACATTGTTGGACAGCCTCTCTGGCTGACACATCTGCTTTTCTTATGTCATTGGGATTTCTCCTTTTATAGAAAGTATAGATAGATTCTTATTTGTGTTAAAACTTGCATTTACATAAAATAAATATTTATTTATTTTACTACAAAAGATTTTCTATTTATTCTCTCTTTTTCCCCCTTTCATTTTCGGAGCCCTAAATTCCCGTTCTTTGAACTTTCCAATCCCCAGCTACTTGATCGCTTGAGGTTTCCATGGGTAAGTTGTACTTCACACACTTGCATTGTATCCCATTTTTTATATCATTATAATGCTGTTTACGTTTTAATGAGATTCTGTTCGAACTACCCTCTTTATGGCATTGTTTACTTTTTTTTGAAGTCATGGTTTTGTTGATTGTAATGACAGATAATCATCATACGAGGAGGAGGAGGTTTGTCACTGACGATGAGGACATAATCACCGACTTTCCAGAGGATTTAATAAACCCGATTTTAGAGCGGCTCCCAGTCAAAGATGCTATGAGAACAAACGTTCTTTCAAAAAGGTGGAGGTATAGATGGACCACTATGAGGACACTGGATTTCCATTTCGGATTCTCTGGACAATTTTTAAAAATTGGAGCTTATCAGCATAATGGGTTTACAAGGGTTATAAGCCAGATTATGATTCACCACCAGGGTCCCATTTCGACCTTTCTTCTCCATATACCAAAAGATATAGTTCTTGATAGCTTCCAAGAGGTTGATCAATGGATGTTAATCCTATCAAGAAACAATCTTAGGGTGCCCTGCTTTCGGAATTCAAATCGGATTTATCAGATTCCGTCCTCCGTATTCTCTGAATCTTCAAGATATTAATCTCCTGAAAGTTAATTTCGGAGGTAATTTAGGTGGAACTGTAATCAACTTTCCACAACTTAAGAATTTGAGCCTGCATGCATGTGTCAATGTCAACAATTTCAACATCATGGCTTTAAATTTGCAGAATTTGCTGGTAGTTAGTTGCCCTGATGCCATGTTGCTCCGGTTATTGCATAGTACACGCCTTTCTGTGGTTCATATATGTTTGGGTAAATCTATGCAAGGTCTACAAGTTGAAAGATATAGTATGGCGAGGATGTTAAGCAAGTTACCCAAGCTTGTTACGTTTACCATTGATGGTTATTTTCTTAAGGTATACCAACATTAAAATGAAAATGTTTAACCTTTGTTCTATGTTGGTCATAAAATAGAGTTTGCAAAAACGATTTCTTCGTTTTTTTTATTCTGATGAAATTCTCATGCAAATTTGGTAAGTTACAATCTCACTTTCACCGCACAGTTTTTGGCAGCACAAAAGTTTCCAAGCTTGCGTCCACATGCCATAAAAAGCTTACAGTGATTGAGCTTCCAAAGTTTTAGTTTTGGTGATTTGGATCAAGTTCAAGGTGTTTTATGTATGCTTTGTAACTCACCTAATTTGGAAGTACTTCGTGTGACACATATGCAGATGGTAAAGAGGGTTTAAAGCTTGTTAATATCTTTTTGGCTTATATAGTTATTAGGATCTAAGGCTCTTATGATTGTGTTTGTTTGTATAATTTGAACAAATGAATGAATATGAATTGAGTTTATGTGCAGCGGAAATGGAAACAAACTTTGTAAACACAATCAAAGGGAAAAACAGTTTTGATAAACACATGCTTCTCATTGAGTCGAATGATTACAATTACAAGCTTACATGCATGTTTACAACAAAACTCCCCCTCAGCCTGATGCTCCATGGTTGACCGCACAAGATGAAAGGATTGGATTAGAGGAGATGAACTTACTCAATCAATCAAATGGAACAGTACAGAGTACTGGTCCATTTATAGTGCATATCAAACCACTGAAGCATCTTGGCTGACGTCACCATGAAAGTGACATTTAACAACCTAACAACCTACAACCACTGATCTTATACAAGTACTGTTATCTAACCACTGATGCAATACAATACAAAGAGATAAACTAAACTACTGCTTTCTCCTTCCACTGTTACATGCTAAGCACTGATGGTGAGCATCAGTGCTTTCTTCAAAGGGTGATCGGTTCTTTGTTGAAGCAGTGCTTTGGTCTCATCAGTGCTTGACCCATATCAGTAGATTGACCAAACAGTGTTTAATCTTCAACAATCTTTAGGGCTTCATCAGTTGTTGTACCCAAGCAGTACTTTGTTGTATACGGACAGTGGATGGAGGTCATCAAATGTTATAAACCACTTTCAAGGGGAAAGTCTAGTGTAAACTACTGCTTATGATGTATCCACTGTTGTGAACCAGTTTTGGCTTTACATCATCTGTTTCTCTGTAGGGTTCAATCCCAACAATCTCCCCCTGGAACAGATGATGCCAGAACCCTTCATTATTCTAGATCTTTATTGTCTCATCAGAAGTTCCCTAACTTGTCCTTTAAATTGTAATTCAAAGTCCATGGAACTTGTATCATTTTCATCCCTACACAGTGTAAGTTCAAGGAGATCTTGTAGATCTTCAACACCCAGGCCCAGTGCTTGTTCCCTTGATATTTACTTCACTTTACCATTGGATCTGAGCAAAGTCAATACATGGGTCTTTTGATTAGACATCCATTTTAGTATTTTGAATCCAAAGGGTTTCATGGGAGAGTTTTATTAACTGATGAGTTTGGAGATAGAGGCATGTTCAAAGAGCTTTTTGCAGCTTCTTGTACTTTGGATGAATCTGGAAGCTTTCATGAATCATTCTTTGAAGAGCTTCTTTCATGACAGCAACTTCTTGTTGTTTCTCTTCTTCATCAGTCAGTTTTTGCCTCTTTCTTTGGTTTAACTCAACGATAGAGGTGTTTGATGATGTGAACAGTGGTTCAGAAGTGTGGGTCTGCTATTTTGGTTTGTTAGTGGTTTTGTATGTGGGTTTCTTTGGAACATTTGGATCTGTTTTTCTTCTTGCTTCAAGTTTTTTGTGAGCTTGATCAATGTACTGTTTTGTCCATCTTGATACCTGCTTAGCTGTTCCAAATTTTGCTGCAACCAACTCTTGTTTTTTCTTTTTGTAATCCAAGGTAAGATCTTCTATTTTCTTTTTGTATTTACTCCAGTTAGGGGCAGATCTTTTCATTCTTGGATCTCTTTTTGTTCTTTCAATTCTGTTTAATTCATACTTGAGAGCAATGAGTGGCCAGTCTTGGAATTGTTCAGCTTTGGCTGGATAAAACTTTTCTGAGATGATCATCTTTATTATATCTATTCTCAAATCCTTTTGTAACCCAACCCCTGGTGGGTGGCAAATTTGACATCTCTTTACTTAAGTCTCTTGCATAATCCTCCAGTTCTCTGACTTTTTCTAAAAGAGTCTGCATTCGACATGAGATGGCATTATCACCCTCTTCTTTGCATTCATATTTAGCCCTCTATTCTGCTTGCTTGGCTTTTAGTTTTAGATATTCATCCATGTTTTTATGATCTCTAAAACCTGCCAGAGATGGAAATCTTCTTTTTGAAGGATCATCCTCAAGGTAGAACTGTTTCATTTCATCCTTTACTGCATGTAGTTCTAGTGGATAAGTGGCAGCCAATGGTACAAGATCAGCAGGATCAAATCCTACCAATGTTGTTGGATCTTTGATTTGATTGGCTAATTTTGGAGGAATGAATGGTTGAGGTGGAATGACATTGTATGGAATAGATGAAAGAGGGACAGGTGCTGGTGTATCATCATCACTCACCTGAAATTTCTTTTTCCTAGTGTATGTCTTCTTTGGTGAAGGAGGTGTAGTGTGATGATCTGGAATAGAGAGAATTATGGCTTTTGAAGGAGTGTTTGAAGTGATGGGTGACTGACTAACAGTTGTTGAAACAACTGGTGTTTCAACCTCTGTTGCCATTACAACTACTGATGTGTCAGTAGAAGTCTTCTGCTTTTTAGCAGGTGGTGATGTAGTAGATGTAATGGTGGATGATTTTGTGTGAATAGTAGTGGTTGTGGTACTGGTGGTAGGTGTTTGAGTGGTGGTGATTATAGTGGAAGTTGGTTGACTAACAGTTGTTGAAACAACTGGTGTTTCAACCACTGTTGTCATGACAAGAGACGTTGTAACATCTGATGTCTTCTGCTTTTTAGCAGGGGTTGATGGTAGTGATGAGGTGGTTTTTGGTGGTGATGGTATTTTTGGTGGGGCAGTGGTTGAAGTTGAAATGGTGGTTGTTGGGTTAACAACTGCTGAAACCACTGAAGTACCAACAGTTGTTGATACAGCAGGTGTTACAACAGCTGTTGGTTTGGGAGATTGATGTGTGGAGCTTTTAGGAGGTTTGGGAGTGTGTTTTATGGATCTGGATGGTGTGTGTTTGGGTTCCCTCACTTTTCTAGTGGGATTCTTTCTTTTTGGCTCAGGATTTTTATCATCCTTTGGCTCAGAAGTACCCTGCTCATTCAGTTCCATGAAAACTCTCTTCTCCTGTTCAAACCTTGCTTTATCCTTTGCTTCCAAATCCCTTTTTACCCTTGCTTTTGCATCAGCAATGGCATTTGTGGTTACATCAATCTTTTTACTACCATCTGGCTTGGGGATGTCTGCAAGCATACTTGATTTATCAGGTTCAATGTATAATCCATCATCATATCCCTTTTTCTTAAACTCCTTCATCTTCTCCCCCTTTTTGGCATCAGCTGGAGGGGGTTTATCAAGGAAGAATACTGTTGGAGGAGCAGAGCCAGTGGTGTTTAATAAATGGGCCTTTATTGCCTTAATGTCTACATGTGTATCTTTATATCTCGCATCCATAACATTTCTGATTTCTTGAATGTGAATCTCATGTTGTAAATCAACAAATTCTCTTTGTTTGTGGAGCAGTGGTTGAAACAACTCCCAAAGAGCATCAGGGGATGGAGCATTGGATTTAGATGGAACAGATGTTGGTGCAGCAGGGGGTGTTGCCTTTTTTGCTTATAACAACTGTTGCAGCAGAGACTTGATGTCTGCAACAGATGTTTCAATTTTGTCAACCCCCTCCGTCAATTTCTTATATTTTAAACCATCACCCAAATCAATGGGATCATCTGATTTCCCACCAGTAGTGGTTTTATTAGTAGTTGACTTAGGGAATGTTTTCCAAAAGTCATCCACTGATGCCCCTTTTTCTTGGTACTGGGGACTTCTTCCTTCATTTGTGGACACTTAGAACAGCTCACCAGTGGTTAAAGTAAACACACCAGTGGTTGCCCTAGTTGTCTCTGAAGAAATTGCCTTCAAGGGAGTCTTATTTATGGAACAACTGACCAGTGTAGACCAGTGGGTCCAACACTAGTAGTTGCTGCTCCACTTGAACTACTGACAGGAATTACTGGTAACTCCTGCAGTGTAACCTCCTCATTTGTTGGTGGGTTAGCAAGGATAGAGACACCAGACTCAGTCACTTGTTGTGGCATATTCTCATGAACAGGTGATAGAGAAGAACTGATTTGTGTCTGGGCAATATCAAGTGCATCCAACAAAGGCATTATTGATGGTGGTATTTGTGAAGTGAGAATGGGAGTTGAAAGAGAATTTGCGCCGGGAGCAGGGCTGTGGAAGATAGATTCAAGTGAACCCATTGCTTCATAAGGTGGTGTCCCTGTGCTTACAACCTGATCCTTTTGTGAGGATACAGGAGGAGTTTGAGGCTCAGGTTGAGATCTGTCTTCCAACTGCTGTGAGGAAGTAGCAGCAGTGGTTATTGGTGACTTTTGTGATGTCACTGGCAGTTGCTCTGGGATCTCATCTTCCAGAGTTGCCTTTTTAATGGGTTTGGGGGGCTTTTGTGATTTTTTCTTTTTAGGCTTTTTGGTGGTTGCAGGTGTTGGTTGCACAGCAGTGGTGGTGCTGCTGTGTTCACCGGGAGCACTGGGCTCAACAGCAGATACATGAGGAGAAGTGGTAGCTGCTAAAGTCTGCTCAGGCACCTCTGCTTGTGTTTTGGAAGGTTTTAACATTCTTGTGAATGTTTCAGCAGTTAAACTGTTTATTTGAACAGGAATACCCTGAATAAGTACATGGGCATTGTCCTTTGAAAACTTTTTATTGAAATAGTTACTCACAAACCTTGGAAATAATAGAAAAGCCTTTTTATCAACATTTTTTACCAAATCATTGAAGATTTCCTGGGAATAATTATAATTTTCACCTTGTAAAATAGCGTAACCCAGATATTGAATCTTCAATGGGATTTCATTGAAGGCAGTGGTTTTGTTTGAAACACACATAAGGAGGGTATGAAAGAACTTTTACCTTCCAGATCGTTGAGTTCAAAAACTTCAGAGATGGTTTGGGGAGTGATAGAGAAATTTATTGTAAGACCCTAATACGTATTTGACAATAAGTCGCAGTGGAAAAATCGTATTATAAAATTTCTTTCATTGTAGACGTCTTGAACCTACTCGAAAGTTTGTTTTGAAAATAAACACTTACATTAAATGCGTAATTCGACTCATTTACAAAACAAAACATAACTTATGATCACTAAATTACATAAGCAAGCATTCCCGTACAATCCGTCCAGTAACTCGGTCTTTGATCGCTCTTCCTCGTGATGATAATCCGTGATTCGTACAACCTGTACCCACCGCATACATTCGCAACATTAGCATACATTATATACAAACAAGATTCATAACCATGTAGTCTTGATACGTTCTATCCACATATACTTTCCATCCCATTATCCTTCTAGATTTAAGCATTTCATCTGGGTGTCTAATCCTTGGCGAGACTTCAATAATGTACCTGCATTACATTTCGTTCTCAAGGCACTCTGTTAATAACTTTAATACTCAAACGTATTGAAACCATGTATACAATATAAACATAACTACGTACATACATACATACGTATCTACTTACATACATACATACCTACATACATACATACATACATACATACATACATACATACATACATACATACATACATACATACATACATACATACATACATACATACATACATACATACATACATACATACATACATACATACATACATACATACATACATACATACATACATACATACATACATACATACATACATACATACATACATACATACATACATACATACATACATACATACATAAATTCCTAGACGCGTTTGCCTATGGATTCCCTTTTCTAATCATGTAGGTAAAACCATACTTATACTTACATGTGCCTCTATACTTATTTCGTTCCATTTTATACTCGCGTACACGCTTATCGTATCTCATAAACAATCTATAATGAGTTTAGAATACGTTTTGGGACTCCTTAAAGGTTACGGGACTGATTGCAGATGAATTTTGCACATTTGGATGAACTGGCAGCTGACGCACGGCCGTGCATCCCAACCGCATGACCGTTCGGATCCTACGACGTCGGGGGCACTGGTAGTGCACAAGCCAGTGCACTGGTTTACTTGGAAACGCACGACCGTGCGGCCCAGTGCACGACCGTGCGCTACCACACGTCGGGTCAGTTTCGCGTAGACAGCCATTTAGGGCGTCGGAGAAAACTGAGTTTGTAGACCCCGTCGGTGACGCCCCTAAGGCCGTCGGCGACGACCTCTAGATATTGCATTTTACTGCAGATCCGTTTCGTCGTCCGATAACGCTAAAACTTGCGTAACTTTTAAACCGTTTACCCGTTTAACCTCCCGTTTCTTCCTACTTGCTCATAATTTAATCCTCCATCACATGGAGTTAACATCCGACATCCGGATTAACAAAATTCTAGACTTTTAAGCTTTCGACTTATTACCTTTTTATAAGGTTTTGACCCGTTCATGCATTTATCAAATAATCTGATTATTTGACCTCGATTCCTCATGAACCTTGTAATTTCGACATTGTTTATCATAAAGGATTGAATTCTTGGATGTCTTGCATCCTCTTAACACATTTTCGCTCAAAATCTTATTTTGACCCGTTATGGGTATTTACGCATTAAATGGTCTATGACATACAAAACCATACCCTTCGCTTTTAAACTTGACCAAAACATTACTCTAATTGAATAGCTCGTTTCCAAATGACTTTTAAGGTCGTTTGCCCGATATACCTTTCAAGGGCGTTTTTGTCAACTTTGTTTCATCTTTTACTACAAAGGACTTCCTTAAAAATTTGACTAATCCCATGACTTAACTACGAATCTAATCGCACATACCTGGCTCGGATCAAAGCTATGACCCGTTTTAATATTTCGTGCACTAAATGGCTAGTTAAAAGCAACTTGATTCCTTTCGCTATCCATCATGCGAATGCATAATACTTGACCAAACATTTCATTAGTCAATATCGCCAAATGGTGATGTCTTCACCATTTGACCCGTTAAGTCGAATTGTCCATTTTATCCTTGTGGGATTTTTTTTGTTATTCATTATCCCATCCATGTAACCTATTCCCTCGTTACCTCGTAACCATAATTACCATAATACCCTTTTTACCCTTTTTGACCATCAAACTTAGTTTCTTAACATAATCACATGTTTCGACCCATACCAAAACTTGTCGGAACATCATAATACACATATTTAGTTACCATGTTCGTAATTTATACATTGAATAAATATTCTACAAAAAAGGGGTGTAAGATTTACTTACCTAACATCCGAATATGCTTCCCGTGCGCATTAGTCCCGTTTGACCCGCTTCTTTCCCAAGCTTCCATGTCGCTTATCAAGCATCAACTATCATTTATCATTCTTAAGATAGTTAGCTTGTTCATCATTCATCACACAGATCTTATTTCAGAAATTATCATTCAAACTCAAAACACACTACTCTATCAAATCCTAGACGAAATCCTTTAAACATTTACACACATATGTGATTTCAAACATCATTAACAATAATATATCATCATATTATACAAAAACCCACTTCATAACTACATTGTTAATCACTTACTAGTGATCTATGCTCAATTATCTCTGATTTCATCATACCCTTGGTGTGTGTACAACCTTCTAAACATGAGGTACAACTAATTCATGCACAATCTCCTAATTTCATACATAATTCATCAAATCATCCTACTAATTAACATATATCATTCTCACATAAACATTCAAACATATTATCATCATATTTCTTTCAATTCCCCTAACAAGACTCCATATTACTCACATAATACATCAATATTCAACAAGAATTAAACATGGATGATGATTCAACTCATCATTCTCACCATAACTAATGGGTTTCACCTCTAAGCATCAAATTAACCTAAATAATGCATAACCCATGTTCTATATGATGAGTCTAACATATCCTCATACTCAATTTCATACCAATTCGCGATTTACAACATAACCCACTTCGTGGATAATCACCAATCTAACTTTGAAGACATACCTTATGATCCCCTTGTGAAGGTGATCATTAATCCATGCTCGGTTATGAATTTAAGCATCATTTAGCCTTTCAATTTGATGAAAATAATGAAGTTAGGGTTCTTGGCTCCATGGGAGTCTCCTGCTCATTCTCGAACACACGAAGTGTGTGTTTGTGTATGTGCAATTTTTCATATATTAATTCATCTTTCATTTTTAACCCACTTTAGTCCCTTGTGTTAGCCACTAAGACATAATTGGTACAATTTTCGTCATTTAACACTTTTAACCACACGTTTAACTAGGTTAAATAGCCTAGTTATTTATTTCATACTAAGTCATATAGGAACACACGGCAATATAAACATTCGGGTTTTGGGGTGTTACATTTATGCCCCTTATTGAAGAATTTATAGCAACAACCTTTTTGTCCACCGTTTCTAGGGTTGCATTTTTCCAAAACTCCCTTTGAGTAGTCAAGTAGACGGTTGCATTGCAGGTGAGCAAAGTTTTATACTTTGTGGATGAAAGTGTAGTGATGATGGAATCAAAGGTTGTGGTATCACTGGGTTTTTCGAGTATACCCAAGTAGTTGTGGAGGATTTGAACGGAATCTCAAGCACGGGTGAATCCTTTTGTATAGTTTTACTGGCTTTCTTCACCATTATTGGATTGAAGAAGATGAAGATGAAATGAAGACGATGAAGATTGTGATAGAAATTGGATGAAAACTGCTTTGAGAAAAGAATTTTGAATTCGATTCGACAGTGAAAACTCTGTTTGGGGTTTTGATCAGGTTTTATATGATGAGAAAGTGTATGCTGACGTGGCAGCGGTTACAAAAATCTGACGACTAAAACACTGACCACGTGCCAACCTCTGATGAAACGATGAGTAATGGAAGACAGTTGTTTATGAATCCACTGATGAATCAATACTAGGGGTTTTCAAAGGTGAAGTGAAAATAGTGGATGACTTTAACTATCAGTGGATAGGTGGTGTTAGTGGTTTAAAGCACTGAAGTTTGACAACAGTATTTACCAATGAAAATTATGGAACAGAGGTTGACTTTCAGCAGTGGGAAGTTCTAAACAAACAGATGTTTGAATCAAAATAGTGGTTGTGACAGACTTTTAAGGATTTATGAAAACTTCATTTTAACTATTTTTAAGGATGGATTTTTGATTTTCTGAAAACATTTTAATGCTTTTTATCCATAGAAAAACAAGATTTTGCTTGTTATTCCATGTCAAACATACCAAAACTAGAGAGCAACTTTCAGAGAAAAATATGACTAATGTTTTAAGTTAGTATATCTTCCAGTTGATCTCTGGCTGAAATATGAGACAGAGAAATCAAACCTTCATAGCAGTCCCCCACTAAGTGGTGTCTGAAGATAAATGATGGTGGACAAATGAGATATTTGATTTTTGATGATATATTTCAGCTACTTGACAATCCTGCATAAAAGAAGTCTTTTGAGCAATTATATCAAAATCAAATAGCATGATTTGAAGTACCAAACAGTTGAACTTTTCAGCTTGTAACAGCATCATAATAATCTTCAATCAGTGTTTATGACAATATCTGCTGTTATGCTTTGTCTGAACATCCTGAACCTTGACAACTATGCTCCAACATATGCTATGTTTTTGAGGGTCCACTTTTACCAATGAGATTCTTATCCTATGGTGGTGGTACAAGTTTTCAATCTTGTTTTCCCTGAACTATTGAAGCTCCTCTTACATGACAACTACCCAACTTTCTGTCTTTAAGTGCCACAGTGTACACGACTTATTGATGGAATGGTTGGAAAGTCAAGAAGAAGACAAATGTTTTAGGATAAAATTTTTGAGAAGATCCCTATTCACCGATGTTGTCAAGGTTAGATAAAATGGATGAATTTTTAGGAAGAATGATGTGTTGGTGCACAAATGTCTGTTAACTTCGTCTTTATAAAGTGTTATGTCTAGATAGGATAAACCAGTGCTCAACAGGTTAGAAACTAGGGTTTGTGTTTAAATGTGTAATTTCGCTTGAAATGGTCACTGACCATTTCACACGAAATTAAACATTGTAATTTCGCTTGAAATGGCCAGTGCCACTTTCAAACGAAATTACCACAACTATAAATAGCTGAGTTGCTTGTTCATTTGTAACGTTTCCGATTCAGAGCCGAGGTGCTGCCAGTTTGTCAAACGATCTGTAAAAGCTTTGAAATCAATAATAAGAAGATAATTAAGGAGAATCAAGATGTTACACGTCTATTT
The DNA here is from genome assembly GCA_030545235.1 of Helianthus tuberosus. Taxonomy (NCBI): domain Eukaryota; kingdom Viridiplantae; phylum Streptophyta; class Magnoliopsida; order Asterales; family Asteraceae; genus Helianthus; species Helianthus tuberosus. The sequence goes on from JARYGA010044864.1 coordinate 46,711, forward strand.
CTCTGATTCCGCCTTTGAAATAGATGATAAACTCTTCTGATTGACTCGTTAGGGTCACACAACGATCCAACAAGTGGTATCAGAGCTCAGGAAGAAGAGTTCATACCAATTCAGCTTGTTTTCATCACTTCTACTCCTTCTTTTCAAAATTAAACGAGATTTAACGGATAAAATGGCTTAATTTTCACACATTACAAGCAAAACTCTGTTTTAAAGAATCCTTGAAAGAATTGGACCAAAATTCAAACTATATCTGGATCAATTTGACAAAATGGTGGCCGAAATGATGATGTCATCATAATTTCGCTCGAAAGTGTCATTGTGATTTCGCACGGAATTACGTTTTGGGACTAATTTCGTTTGAAACTGCTGCTGGTTTCACACGAAATCACTAATTCCGTTTGAAAGTGCTGTTTGATTTCCACGAAATCAGATTCCGTTTGAACGTTTCACACGAAATCAGCTATTCCGTACCAAATTGACTTAATTCCATTTGAAACCAAGCTAATTCTGTACGAAATTAGATTTCGTTTGGATTATTTCGTTTGAAAACACTATTCCGTGTGAAAACTTTGATTTCGTTTGAAGTACTAATCTCGTGTGAGTTGGTATTTTGTGTGAAAAGCTAATTTCGCGTGAAGATATTTTGTTTGAGGATTATTCCATGTGAAGTGATTTCGTTTGAAATTGCTTTTATCAAAATCCAAAAATTTTCTAAGTGTTTGTTGATTGTTTCAGATAAGTGAAGATGGATGAGTTTATGAATCCTTTCAGTGACATGTTTGCTTTCACGGGAAACACCTGAGATGATACATCAAACAACACAAATGAACATGTTCCTAATCCGAGTGCAAAGAAAACACTTTCTGATGCTTTGAGTGTGGAGAGTGCTTATGGGACGTACAACAAACCTCCCAAGCTGATGGCGATTGAAGAATACAATAGATGGGCTAAAAGGTTTGAAGAGTGGCTAAAAGCGTTTGCATATCCAAGCTGGAAAAGCTTGAAGAATGGTTACAATATCGGAAGACCAGATTATGAAAATTTAGAAGGCACTGATAATGTAGAAAGTTTTGTTGCTGAACAAAAGTGCATCGCATTGCTTCATCAGTCTGTGAGAGACGGCATAATATCGTTGATCGAGTACACAAATGCAAAAGATCTATGGGAAAAATTGAGAGTGAAATGTGTGGGTAGTGCTGAGATTGTTAAAAACAAAAAGAAATTGTTAAGAAAAGAATTTGATTTGTTTGGATGTTTGAAAAATGAATCTGTTTCAAAGATGATTGAAAGATTCAGGCATTTGAAGTTAGAACTTGCAAGACATGGAATCGTGTACACTCAAGAAGAATTAGTTGACAAACTGTTTGACTCGCTGCTGGATGAGAAAGACTGGCAATACTTTGCCTTGATGCTGAAAAATACAATCAAATCGGAGGATCTGACGGTTGATCTGTTAATTGAAAGACTAGAGAGTCATGAGCTGGAGATCAAGAAAACAAACAAAGTCAATCATTCTTCATATCAGCAGAATGTTGAATTGTATTACCGTGGTAATATGATTCCAAAGACTGTGTCCCCTAAGACAGCTTTCTCAGCTGAAAGTTCTAACACGTCAAATCAAGAAAGTTTAAGCAGTGGCTATCATGGTGGTTCAACTTCAACTGCTCAAAGTCAATCAGTTCCAAAGAATCTGTTCCAATGTAACATTGCTGTGGATCTCAAGAATGCACAAAATTTTAGTGAGGAATCCGCAAAGCAGCAAATGGTGTTTTTAGCGTCTGTGTTAGAGTCTTATGAGAGCCTTGTTGCAGGCAAGATTGAAACACTAATCTCACCAAGGAGGATTATGATCAGATAGACCCAGAGGAGATGGAGTTAATTGATATCAGGTGGTGTATGGCTAGTGCAGTCAGACGAGATCAAAGGTTCATGGAGATTACAGGCAGACATTCAATTGGAGGACCGTCCACAAAACTTGGTTTTGATAAGTCAAAGGTCACGTGCTTTAAATGTAAACAAAAAGGTCATTTTAAAAGAGAATGTCGAAATGCATATGCTGATGATACGACAAATCCGTTCCGTGAAGATTACTACAAAAGAGCAATCTATCATCAGAACAAATCTGAACCTCCCAGAATGAAGCAGATAGAAGAAAATCCCAAAGAAAAATCCAGAGCACTTGCTGTTATCCATGACGATGAGGGATATGATTGGAGTGAAGTGTTACCAGAAAAAGACGCAGTGGGCTATGCTTTTGTGACAAAGATTGTTCCTTTCAAAGACTCCAGAACAGAAGAAGTGAAATATGTCAATAGAAAGATGATAGCTCAGAACAGGATGAGCAGAATCTATCGTACATACAAAGAAGTTAAACAGGTGAAAAGATGGGATGCTGATAGAGAATGTTACCTAGATCCCAATGGAAATATTGCTGTTGATCCAAATATTGTTGATGTTGAAACTTTCATCAAACAAATTGCTGATGAAGAAGAAGCAAATCAGAGATTATGGTGGGGAGGAGGAGAAGCTGAAGAGAAAGAGAAAGAGAAAGAAAAAGAGCTGCAGCCAAAGAAAGTTGATGATGGGATTATTGATACATCACAAGAATTCACGGCTGAAAATTTGAAGAAGATGGCTGACAAAGTGTTTGCTGCGAAAGAGCTAGAGGTAGTTTCTGGTTCTGGCACTGAGTCTAAAACCATGGTCAGTCAAAATGATGCAATCAATGAGTCAGGTAAGAAAGCTAAAACTGAGAGCGACTGCAAAAATTGCATGAAAGACTGTAAGGTTTGTAGTACACTGAATTACCTCAACGTTAAAAAGGTTGAAGAACTGACAGGAAGAGTCAGAGACGTTGAAGATCAGATCTTAAACCGTGACAAAATGTTAAAAGCTTCAAATGATCGATTAAAAGAATTAACTAAGAAAATCAAAAATGATAAAAGTGACGTAGAAAGAATTAGGAAAGAAAACGAAAAGCTAATTCATGAAAATCGTCAACTTTCAGAAAATTTTGAGAAGCTAAAACGTACGGTAAAAGATTCTGATGAGAGAAATGGTAAGACATACAAAGAAAATGTTCAACTGTCAGGTGTTCTTAGGGTAAAAGAAGAGTTAATCAATCAACAACTAGATGAAATTGCTAAGTTGAAACTTCAGTTTCAAGAAGCTAAAATTGAGAATGAACGCATTCAGTTGAAACTGAACAGTTACAACTCCGCAAGTTTTGTTCTTCGACATATAGTTCCCAAACCAATTGGAAAGAACAAAGCAGGCGAAGATGTATACTTTGATGGAACCGGGGTTGGGTTTCATCAGGTTCCACCACCGGTATTAAACAATTTTTCAAAGAAAAAGTTCGGGTTGGTTAATGATGAAAAAGAAAATGAAGTTAAGCTTCCAGATACGATTGATGTCACATTTACCACATCATCTGATGAAGATAGTGTTCAATCTGAAGTTGTTAAAAGCATGGTTGAAAATGTTTTAAAGTCTGAAAGTGACACTACTGAGGATGATGAATGCTTTTTGGATAAATACATTCCAAAGTCAAAATCCAAAAACAACTTAAATGAAGAACCTAATCTTGTGATGTACAAGATGGCGGGATCTGATAAGTTGTATTCGGATCGTGATTTTCCTTTGGAGAATGTGAATGCAGGGAAACTGAGAAATGTGTTCAAGTTGATTGAAATCGATGTGTCGGAAATTGAAGGTTTGAAATGTTCCAAACGGAAATTAAACTTTGAAAAAGATAAAGCTTACTACAAAAAACCTGTTGTACCACCGCGTTTTTCTAACTATCAAAACAATTGGTTGGGTGGTTATAAAGGTGGTAAGAATTATCAAAGAAGGAACTTTCAAAACAAGAAATTTGTTGAGAAAAAAATGTTTGTAAAAAGCTTGAGTTCTCATTCCGAGCAGGAATCTGAAATATTTTCAAAAACCAATGAAGAATTTTTTGAAGAAAAGGCCTCACAGTCTCAGACCGAAGGCACAAGTCGGGTAGTTGATACTCGTACATGCTTTAAGTGCAACAAAGTTGGACACATTGCACGAAAGTGCACCAACTTAAAGCCTAAGTCTGAAGTTGTTGAGAGTCAGAAAAAGAAAGCTGATGCAAAAGGCAAAGCTCCAATGGTTGTTGAGAAGAAAGTTTTGAAAAATGAAAGCACCAAACTCAAAACTGAACCTGTAAAGAATGTGGTAACTAAAACTGACAAATTTTACAAACGGGTTGCTTCGCCTCAACAAGCATGGAAGCCAAAATCAGTTGACAAGAAGTCAAGTTCTCCAAAACCAAAGGTTTCTAAGACTGCAAAATCATCATCTTCAACTAAGAAGATGTATGTACCTTTGGATTACTATGAGAAACTTGAACCACAAGAGGCTACTACTTCAGAAAAGAAGAATGTACCAAAGAAAGACCAATCAACTGGTCAACCTTCTCAAAATGATTTCTTTTTATACAAAAAGTTTGAGATTGGGTCTGAGGAGAGCTTAAAGATGAGTGACAAGAATTTTCCGCCACTTTACATTGCAAAAACTCACCTAAATGTCAAGTTACCCGAGTCGAAAGTGGCTTGGGTGGCATCAACTTCTAACTAAGTGTTTGTGATATGTGCAGGAGCTTCCAAGATCCGTTTCACGTTGGATTATGGATAGTGGAGCTTCTCGGCACATGACAGGGAAGAAGACCCTATTGTATGATGTTAGAGGGTTTAATGGAGGTTATGTGGGATTTGCAGGGAATCAAGGTGGTCGAATAGTTGGTGAAGGAACTTTATCAAATGGTATTGTAACGTTTGAAAGAGTAAACTACATCACCGAGCTTGAAAACAATCTTCTAAGCATCTCTCAGATTTGTGATCGCATGTATACAACGCACTTTACAGACAAAGAATGTTTGATCTTGAAACCAGGATTTGTTGTTGTTCCTGAAGAGTGGGTTATCATGAGAGCGCCCAGAGTGAATGATCTGTACGTGTTGGACATGAGTGTAGCAACTACTACCACGGGTCAAGCTCACTGTTTTATGTCAAGAGCAACGGAAAAAGAATCACAATTGTGGCATCGAAAGATGGGCCACATTCACCTGAGAAAAATGAATCACCTGGTGCATAATGACTTAGTAATTGGTGTTCATGTGAAAGATTTTCATCTTGAGGGGGGGTGCATTAGCTGTGTCAAAGGCAAGCAAAAGAAGAAATCTCACCCTGGAAAGAAAGTTAACTCAGTCTCAAGACCGTTAGAGAGACTTCATATGGATCTGTTTGGTCCAGTGAACGTCAAAAGCATAACTGGAGATCTCTACTGTCTAGTAGTAACAGATGACTACTCAATATTTTCATGGGTATTATTTCTGAAATCAAAAGATGAGACATTTGAAAATTTGATGACGTTGTTCAGAAAAATTGAAAACTTGTACCAAACTCGAATCAGAAGAATCAGGAGTGACAACGGTACAGAGTTCAAGAACAACAAAATGGAAGAGTATTGTGATGAGAGAGGTATATTGCAAGAATTTAGTGCTCCTTACACTCCACAGCAGAATGGAGTAGCAGAAAGAAAGAACATGACGCTAATTGAAACGGCTAGGACGATGCTTGCTGATTCGAAATTACCAGTTAACTTTTGGGCAGAGGCAGTATCAGCCGCTTGCTATACACTCAACCGGGTTTTTACAGCGAAGAAATTCAACAAGACATGTTTCAAGATGATCAATAACCGCAAACCAAACCTGAAGTATTTAGAACCGTTTGGGTCTCCCTACACCGTTCTAGAACCTTTTGGAAAGTTTGGTGCAAAGAGAATTGAAGGAATATTTGTGGGTTACTCAAGTCCATTAAAGCGAGTCTTTATTCCAAGCTTGAAGCGGATTATTGAAGCACACAATGTTGAATGCCAAGGTTATACTATGCCACCGCAGAATCCAGGCGACTCATGGCGTTTTAATTACGATACTTTATGGGATTCGTATTCCAGTTAGTGAACAAGGTGCAAATCAGAATGTTACAAATTTGGAAGGCGAGGTAGATGTTCCAGGCGAGGTGATGCCGAGAACTCTTTCGTACCATCCAGAAGAGCTGATCATTGGAGAATTACAATCAGGCGTTCGCACTAGACGTCAAATTGACCAAGGCCTTACATGTTTTTATTCTACAGTTGCTTCGTTACAAACTGAGTTTTCACTTAGTTGTTTTATTTCGCAGATTGAGCCGCGAACATACAAGGAAGCATTAACTGAAGATTCTTGGGTCAACGCAATGCAAGAGGAGCTGAGTCAGTTTGAGAAGTTGGGAGTGTGGAAATTGGTAGACTTGCCTGATGGTCACATGAAGATAAACACCAAGTGGGTGTTCAAGTGCAAGAGAGACTATCGAGGGGTTATTATTCGTAACAAAGCTCGACTCGTAGTCCAGGGTTTCAGTCAGCAGGAGGGTATAGATTTCACTGAAGTATATGCTCCAGTTGCTAGACTTGAAGCAATCAGAATCTTCCTAGCATTTGCATCTTGGAAAAATTTTAAAGTTTATCAGCTAGATGTTAAATCGGCGTTTCTCTATGGGAAGGTAAAAGAGGAGGTATATGTCGAACAGCCACCGGGCTTCACCGATCCTATCCACAAAGACAAGGTTTATTTACTGGATAAAGCGCTGTATGGTTTACACCAGGCCCCGAGAGCTTGGTACGAGACATTGTCTCAACACCTGCTTGCCAACAGCTTCATCCGTGGAAAAGTGCATGCCACTTTCTTCACAAAAGAAATCGACGGACATCTTCTGATAGCTCAGATATACGTGGATGACATCATATTTGGGTCGACAAAAGAAAATCTGTGCAAAGATTTTGAAAGAGTTATGAAGCAGAAATTTGAAATGTCATCGATGGGTGAGATGAAATTCTTCTCGGGACTTCAGGTTGATCAACTGCCTAAGGAAATTTTCATACATCAGACGAAGTATGTTCATGATATCTTAGAGAAATTTGGGATGTCAGGTTCTACTCCAGCTTCCACCCCGTTAGCGACGAATCATGGGATAAACCCTGATCTTACCGGAGAGAAGGTAGATGAAACGTTGTATCGTTCTATGATCGGATCGCTGATGTATTTGACAGCTTCTAGACCCGTTATCATGTATCCAACCTGCCTCGCAGCAATATTTCAATCTAACCCGAGAGCTTCGCATATGGTAATTGTGAAACGGATATTACGCTACCTGAAAGGAACTCCATCACTGGGGTTGTGGTATCCAAGAGAAGGCGATTTCATGCTCGAAGGGTATTCCGATTCAGATTTCGGATGCTGCAAAGTTAACGCTAAATCAACAACAGCAGGGTGCCAGTTTTTCGGACCACGATTGGTTACCTCGCAATGCAAGAAGAAGACCTCTGTAGCTTTGTCCACATGTGAAGCCGAGTATGTATCTGCTAGCAGTTGCTGCTCTCAGATCTTGTGGATCCAGCAACAGATGCGCGAGTATGGTTTGCAATTTCTTAACACCCCTATCTTTGTTGATAATGAGGCAGCTATAAACATTACTAAAAATCCTATTCATCACGCTAAAACAGAACACATTGAAATTCGTCATCACTTCATCCGAGATTGTTTCGAGAAGAAGTTGATACGAATTGAGAAAATCCACACTGACGAACAAAAAGCTGATTTACATACCAAAGTGTTTGATAAAACTCGTTTTAAATATCTTTTAAAATTGAACGGTATGAAGCTTTTATCGGTGTCGGAGGAAATTCTTGGTGTAGATGAAGGTACCAATGTAGATGATGTTGAGACGCAATCTGCAATGGTTTGTCGATTTTTTACTTGTTTTGGTATTTAGGGGGAGTTGGGGAATATTTTCAGAAAATACAAAAACAGTAAAAAAAATTTCAAAAATTCAAAAACATGAGATATTTTTCAAAATACAAAAACAAAAGAAAACCAGAAAAGAGCTTGTGTAAAAATGGGAAAATGATTGTACATTGGCTTGACAGTTACGGTATGCTAAAGAAATGTAAAGTTTTAAAGTCTTAAACAGTCTCGCTGATGATGTGCCGACAGGTTTTTACACATTTAGTAGGTTTGTTTGGGATATAAACTTAAATCTTTACTTGCTTATTTCGTGGGGAACACTACTTGGATATATAGGTAACCCTTGAAATCTTGTTTGAAAGATCTCTCTTTCTGAGATACTAGGTCTTTATACTCAGTGATATCTGGGGTATTATCCCGGGACTTCTGATTTTGCGGAAGCAATGGCCTAGTCCCCGTATAATACTTTACTGCTGCTTGAAATAAAAGCTCGCCCTCAGCATAAAAATGATGAAACATTGAAAAATGTTAATCATGTGCTGTTGTAAAAAAGATCCTCTAAAGGGGACCCACTAAAAGTCAAAGTTGTCATCTCTCTGCTGAACGGAAGTTCTGACCTGAGCTCTCACGGCCCTCGCATTTAACCCCTTACAGATATCATCTGTGGTATACTCACCTGTAAGACCGAATATTGGGTTCTGGATACGGGAGTATATTCAAGAGGTGGGACACATGAATGAGTTTAAGTTCTTAATACAACTAATTCGTATCCTGGACAGATTGAAATTTGTGTGAGAATTTAAGTGGATCTGTATATCGACAATCTAAGCGAATTGTTTAATTCTGAGTATGAAATTAAAGCTTAACGGTACTTGTGATTTGTCGAATAGCTGATATGATTCCCTAGCTCTGCTGAACGGAAGTTCTGACCTGAGCTCTCTCTGCTGAACGGAGGGGGAGCAGATCCAGATTTCAAGTCAAACAATTCCAGTCAGTGAACAAGGTGCAAATCAGAATGTTACAAATTTGGAAGGCGAGGTAGATGTTCCAGGCGAGGTGATGCCGAGAACTCTTTCGTACCATCCAGAAGAGCTGATCATTGGAGAATTACAATCAGGCGTTCGCACTAGACGTCAAATTGACCAAGGCCTTACATGTTTTTATTCTACAGTTGCTTCGTTACAAATTGAGTTTTCACTTAGTTGTTTTATTTCGCAGATTGAGCCGCGAACATACAAGGAAGCGTTAACTGAAGATTCTTGGGTCAACGCAATGCAAGAGGAGCTGAGTCAGTTTGAGAAGTTGGGAGTGTGGAAATTGGTAGACTTGCCTGATGGTCACATGAAGATAAAAACCAAGTGGGTGTTCAAGTGCAAGAGAGACGATCGAGGGGTTATTATTCGTAACAAAGCTCGACTTGTAGTCCAGGGTTTCAGTCAGCAGGAGGGTATAGATTTCACTGAAGTATATGCTCCAGTTGCTAGACTTGAAGCAATCAGAATCTTCCTAGCATTTACATCTTGGAAAATTTTTAAAGTTTATCAGCTAGATGTTAAATCGGCGTTTCTCTATGGGAAGGTAAAAGAGGAGGTATATGTCAGACAACCACCGGGCTTCACCGATCCTATCCACAAAGACAAGGTTTATTTACTGGATAAAGCACTGTATGGTTTACACCAGTCCCCGAGAGCTTGGTACGAGACATTGTCTCAACACCTGCTTGCCAACAGCTTCATATGTGGAAAAGTGGATGCCACTCTCTTCACAAAAGAAGTCGACGGACATCTTCTGATAGTTCAGATATACGTGGATGACATCATATTTGGGTCGATAAATGAAAATCTGTGCAAAGATTTTGAAAGAGTTATGAAGCAGAAATTTGAAATGTCATCGATGGGTGAGATGAAATTATTCTTGGGACTTCAGGTTGATCAACTGCCTAAGAGAATTTTCATACATCAGACGAAGTATGTTCATGATATCTTAGAGAAATTTGGGATGTCAGGTTCGACTCCAGCTTCCACCCTGTTAGCGACGAATCATGGGATAAACACTGATCTCACCGGAGAGAAGGTAGATGAAACGTTGTATCGTTCTATGATTGGATCGCTGATGTATTTGACAGCTTCTAGACCTGATATCATGTATCCAACCTGCCTCGCAGCAAGATTTCATTCTAACCCGAGAGCTTCGCATATGGTAATTGTGAAACGGATACTACGCTACCTGAAAGGAACTCCATCACTGGGGTTGTGGTATCCAAGAGAAGGCGATTTCACGCTCGAAGGGTATTCCGATTCAGATTTCGGATGCTGCAAAGTTAACGCTAAATCAACAACAGCAGGGTGCCAGTTTTTCAGACCACGATTGGTTACCTTGAAATGCAAGAAGCTAACCTCTATAGCTTTGTCCACATGTGAAGCCGAGTATGTATCTGCTAGCAGTTGCTGCTCTCAGATCTTGTGGATCCAGCAACAGATGCGCGACTACGGTTTGCAATTTCTTAACACCCCTATCTTTGTTGATAATGAGGCAGCTATAAACATTACTAAAAATCCTGTTCATCACGCTAAAACGAAACACGTTGAAATTCGTCATCACTTCATCCGAGATTGTATCGAGAAGTAGTCTATACGAATTGAGAAAATCCACACTGACGAACAAAAAGTTGATTTACATACCAAAGCGTTTGATAAAACTCGTTTTAAATATCTTTTAAAATTGAACAGTATGAAGCTTTTATCGGTGTAGGAGGAAATTCTTGGCGTAGATGAAGGTACCAAAGTAGATGATGTTGAGACGCAATCTGCAATGGTTTGTCGATTTTTTACTTGTTTTGGTATTTAGGGGGAGTGGGGTAATATTTTCAGAAAATACAAAAACAGTAAAAAAAATTTTCAAAAATTCAAAAACATGAGATATTTTTCAAAATACAAAAACAATAGAAAACCAGAAAAGAGCTTGTGTATAAAGGGAAAATGATAGTACATTGGCTTGACTGTTACGGTATGCTAAAGAAATGTAAAGTTTTAAAGTCTTAAACAGTCTCGCTGATGATGTGCCGACAGGTTTTTACACATTTAGTAGGTTTGTTCGGGATATAAACTTAAATCTTTACTTGCTTATTTCGTGGGGAACACTACTTGGATATATAGGTAACCCCCGAAATCTTGTTTGAAAGATCCCTCTTTCTGAGATACTAGGTCTTTATACTCAGTGATATCTGGGGTATTATCTTGGGACTTCTGATTTTGCGAAAGCAATGGCCTAGTCCCCGTATAATACTTTACTGCTGCTTGAAATAAAAGCTCGCCCTGAGCATAAAAATGATGAAACATTGAAAAATGGTAATCATGTGCTTCTGTAAAAAAGATCCTCTAAAGGGGACCCACTAAAAGTCGAAGCTGTCATCTCTCTGCTGAACGGAAGTTCTGACTTGAGCTCTCATGGCCCTCGCATTTAACCCCTTACAGATATCATCTGTGGTATACTCACCTGTAAGACCGAATATTGGGTTCTGGATACGGGAGTATATTCAAGAGGTGGGACACATGAATGAGTTTAAGTTCTTAATACAACTAATTCGTATCCTGGACAGATTGAAATTTGTGTGAGAATTTAAGTGGATCTGTATATCGACAATCTAAGCGAATT